>WNGS01162647.1:1277265-1295495 GCA_020271785.1 Procambarus virginalis | reverse complement strand
ACCTACATAACAAAAACTTCATGGGTCCAAACTCATACAAAAAAATATAACAGGGAGTGTGAGGTTCATGGCAGCGGAAAATTGTGTTTCCAAACACAATTGGAGAAAACACAATTATATAACAAACGAATTACAGGAATGGGTGAAAAGCAAACATCCCTCTTCCTCCTCTGTTACATAAACACACTAGAGCTACTGTCCCTTGCTTCTATATCATGCAAAGTGATAAAGAAGACTGAGAGAATAGGAGACTGTTTGAGGAGAAGAGCATTAATAGCACAACACAAGCACAGACATAGGAACACCAACGCTTATCTTATAAAACTGACTAAATTATATGACTGGGCAGACGAAATCAGACAAGGCAGAGAACGGAAAGCTAACATAATATCTCTGTGCTCTAAGGATAAAGAATGGAGGGATCAGACCAATTGGTGTGGGCAATTCCCTTCGGCGTCTCATCGACAGCTGCTGCGAGAAACAGTTAGCTATGTAGCAGCTAACATGCTGAAACCAAAACAGCTTGGGCTTCGACATTCCGCAAGGGTGTGAGGCGGCAGCTCACGCAGCTCAAGCTTTCATTGCTAACAACACAGACAAAAAGGCCTTGATCAAGCTAGATTTAAAAATGCCTTAAATTGGTGGGAGGATGCTGTACTCCGTGCAGTTCATCGTCATTTCATTTCCTTCTATCCATTTGTACATTCGTGCTACACTATGGATCTAAAGCTACTTTTTGGCGAATATGAAATTGACTCGCAAGGTGTCCAACAGGGTGACGCCTTTGTTCCTCTCCTTTCTGCTTAGTCATCAAACAAATCTCAGAGGAGCTTAACATCTGGTTCTTGGATGCTGGTACCTTAGCTGGTTCCCAAGACTCCCTCCAGGAGGACCTCAGAACAATCCAGGAGCAAGATGCGAATTTAGTCTTCACCCTGAATCCTTTAAATGCGAATTAACATGTTCCAACCAGGGCATCATAGACAGAATAGAGGATGTTCTGCCAAATATCCATATAACTAAACCTGAAGACAGCACACTCCTAGGAGTCTTCCTGGGGTTGAAGGCCACTTGATGAGGTCCTTGATGAAAAAAATCGCTGACCTGTATAAGATGGATGGGAGGATTGAGGATATTGATGCGCATGACACATTTTACCTTATCACCAGATGCCTTTCCCTCCCCAGGTTAACCTACTTTCTGAGGTGTTCATTATCCTACAGTAACCAAAAACTAGGTGAATATAACCTCTTACTACAATCAATGTTAGAAAAAGCCCTCAACCTCTCTTTCTCAATGACCTACAGTAGAGCAAGTCTCTCTCCCCTTAAGCCTTCGGGGCCTCGGAGTTTGAACAGCAAGCAAGTCGCTGTACCAGCCTTCCTGTCCCTCTCCTTGGCATCCGACAACCTTGTGAAGGAAATTCTACCTTCCTACTTAGGCTGGCAGACATATACGACTTCGATTTTATACACAGTGCCACTGAATGTGCCTCTCGTGCAAATCCATCTTTCCAACCATCACACTCAAAAGCCCTCAAGCAAATGTGTTCTGGCTACTAGGTACAACATACATATATATATATATATATATATATATTATATATATAATATATATATATATATATATATATATAATATATATATATATATATATATATATATATATATATATATATAATATATATAATATATATATATATATATATATATATATATATATATATATATATATATATATATATATATATATATGTCGTACCTAGTAGCCAGAACGCCCTCTCAGCCTACTATGCAAGGCCCGATTTGCCTAATAAGCCAAGTTTTCATTAATTAATTGTTTTTCGACTACCTAACCTACCTAACCTAACCTAACCTAACTTTTTCGGCTACCTAACCTAACCTAGCTATAAAGATAGGTTAGGTTAGGTTAGGTTGGGTTGGTTAGGTTCGGTCATATATCTACGTTAATCTTAACTCCAATAAAAAAAATTGACCTCAACATAATGAAATAGGTAGCTTTATCATTTCATAAGAAAAAAATTAGAGAAAATATATTAAATCAGGAAAACTTGGCTTATTAGGCAAATCGGGCCTTGCATAGTAGGCTTAGAAGTGCGTTCTGGCTACTAGGTACGACATATATATATACATATATATGTATATATATATATATATATATATATAATATATATATATATATATATATATATATATATGTCGTACCTAGTAGCCAGAACGCACTTGTCAGCCTACTATGCAAGGCCCCGATTTGCCTAATAGGCCAAGTTTTCATGAATTAATTGTTTTTTCGACTACCTATCCTACCTAACCTAACCTAACTTAACTTTTTCGGCTACCTAACTTAACCTAACCTATAAGATAGGTTAGGTTAGGTTAGGTAGGGTTGGTTAGGTTCGGTCATATATCTACGTTAATTTTAACTCCAATAAAAAAAAATTGACCTCATACATAATGAAATGGGGAGCTTTATCATTTCATAAGGAAAAATTAAAGAAAATAGATTAAATCAGGAAAACTTGGCTTATTAGGCAAATCAGGCCTTGCATAGTAGGCCAAAAAGTGAGTTCTGGCTACTAGGTACGACACATATATATATATATATTATATATATATATATATATATATATATATATATATATATATATATATATATATAGATATATATATATATATAATATATATATATATATATAATATATATATATATATATATATAAGTGTGTGTGAGAAAGCTGCATAAACGCGCAAGCCATATACATATATATATATATATAATATATATATATATATATATATATATATATATATATATATATATATATATATATATATATATATTAATATTTTGGTTGCAGTCTTTCCTGTAGACATATATTATTATAAATATGACCGAAAAAGTAAGATTAATAATTCTAACACGAATTTTCTCTATATTCTTATGTTTTTTTTTTTTTTTCACTGTCGATGGTAATTGAAAATCAGTTCTCCAAAGGAATTTGTTGGCTTACTGCGGGGAACACGGGCCACAGGGATAAGAGCCTCTTTGGACGTAGAATCACTGTTACCAACGTACCTGTGGATGAAACAATCGGAATGATAGCGGACAGGTGTATCGTGTCCAGCTTGTACTCCTCTTGACATACCAGAAATCATTTTAAGGAAACTACTCCAAGCTTGTACTAAGAGGCACCCTTCTTGAGCCCGGATGGGCACATGTATAAGCAAGTAGATGGGGTCGCCATGGGTTCTCCCCTAGTGTTCTGTTTGCGAACTTCTACATGGGTACCATCGAACAAAAGGTCTTAGTCGATATGAACTTGAAACCGGCCATATACTGCAGGTATGTTGACGACATTTTTACACAGGTACCTGATGTCAGACATCTGCAGGAGCTGAAGGAGGCATTTGAGCAGAATTACATGTTGCGTTTCACTTACGAGATGGAGAAGGATGGGAAACTACCCTTTCTAGATGTAACAGTCATGGAAAGGAGAGGAGGTTTCCACACTGCAGTCTACACTAAGGAAACAAACATAGGAATGTGCCTCAATGCCAACAGTGACTGCCCTGACAGATACAAGAGGAGTGTTGTAATGGGGAGCTTTATCATTTTTATCAATGGGGAGCACGCTTATGTCGACCGTGCTCTCAGCCACAGCTCAGGATGGAAGCAAGTCGATGAAGAACTCTGTTATAAGGCAGGTCCTAGTCAACAACGGCTTCTCCAATGGTTTCGTTGAAGACATCATAAGAGGAAGGTGAAACGCCATGCAACCTCTGAAGAGACAACTACACAACACCTGTACCCCCTATTAGACTATTTTACAGGAACTTCTTTTCCACAGCTCATAAAACAGAGGAAAGGGTCCTGAAAGATATTGTTAATAGAACGTTATCCCTACAGACAAAAATCAGAAGATACAATTGACGATTTACTATAAAACCAAGAAAACTCTGCCAACCTACTCATGAGAAACTCTCCAGACACAAAGCAGAACGCTTTGAAAGAGACCAATGTCGTCTATGCCTTCAAATGCCCACTTGGGGACTGTAAGCCTCAAAGAACTCAGTATATAGGCAAGACAACAACATCTCTTTCCAGCGATTACGATGTATAAGCAACAGGCTCTATCAAAACATATAATCTCTTCCCACAACCAGACCATCACCAGAGAAGTCTTAACAAAAACACGGAAATCATCGATAGATACAGCAATAGCAGGCGGCTTGACATCTGCGAGGCACTACACATTAAGAAGTCAACACCAGCAATCAACAGCCAATTAATGCACAATTATATTCTACCCACTTCAAGACTCCGCTCCAATATAGAAGCATCAAGAAATATGGGCCAATAGGCCCTCTGCAGTTACTTCCATTCTTCCTTTAGCTTATACCCATTGTTTCGTGTTCTGGCTTGTTTGAAAGTTTGTTTTCACCTCATCCAAACTATTGTAACATATCACCTCACCGAAATGCAGGTATAAACTGAAAGCTGTTTAAACTCTGTTTAGTGTTAGATGTGTGTGTGTAACCTAAAGTCTTTGAAAATGTAATAAGTTATTACGAAACGCGTTCTAGCGTCGTCAGTCAGAAATAAAATGATTTTGGAGAACTGATTTTCAATTACCATCACAACAGTGAAAAGAAACATAAGACGAAAAGAACCACCTGTGTGCTGAGAAGCTGTGTGATAACTACCTATGCTGCTGTGTACAAAAACTACGCTCTGTGTTACATAATTCTTCATGCTGTGAGCTGTCTGCTGTGTTGACATTGCTGACAACTGCTGTGTCAACTGCTGAGCTAACTGCTGTGCAGCTGTGAGTTGGAACAACACCACATGTACATAAGGCTAGGTAAGAAGAGGTCAGTTGCTACTGTTTTGTGCACTGTTTGTGAATTTTGCATTAAAATGCTTGTTTGCTTTGCAAAATTAAAGTAATTACAGTGAATTTTTAATTAACATACTCAGTGCAGTAAGAGTTTAGTATTCTGAGGAGCTGTGAAGTGATAAGTTTATATTTATACAGTAAAAATGGCAAATATACCTGAGTTTCCTGCATTTGAGCCTGATTGTGACCAGGACAAACCTGTCACAGAGGTGGGTCAAATGGCTTAAAAGAGTTTAATTTTGTTTAATAGCTTCAGACATCAAAAGTGCTGAAAGAAAGCGTGCATTTCCACTTCATTATGTAGGTGATCGAGTTTGTGACATCTTTGACACACTGAAAAACACTGGTGGTGACAAAGAATATCACGCTGCGAAAGCCAAATTAACTGAACTTTTCAAACCTAGACAAAACACTGCTATGTAAATCCTGCATTTCAGGAGAGCCAAACAACTCTTTAATGAAACTCTAGATGAATACCACTCACGTCTATGGGGTTTAGCAGCACATTGTGAGTTTGCTGATGTTGACAAAGAAATCAAACAGCAAATAATTGAAACATGCACATCTACACGTCTCCGTCGAAGAGCTCTAGAACTTGTTGATGGTGAAAGTTCTCTTACCAAGATACTGGATATTGCTCGTTGAATGGAAGATGCGGCACGTGATGCTCGTGTCATGGAGTGTAGTGCCAACAACGGTTCTGTCACTGTTACTAACAGTGATGAGGTACATAAGGTTCAGGGAGGACACTGTGATCATTGGAGGCATCATGGCAAACCTAACAGCAATTTGAGCCAAGAGCCACATCACAACTGTGGTCAAGGAACAAGACTCAAGCAGTCACAACGACTCCCATCAGAGGGTGTCAACAAAAAATGTTACAATTGTGGAGGAGACTACCCACACCAAGGTAATGCTTGTCCTGCTCAAGGTAAGAAGTGCAATGAGTGTTGAAAACTAGGTCATATTGGTGCTGTGTCGTTCCGCACTAAAGAAACCACAGTTAGTGATCAAGAGTAGTGTACGATGGTCAATTCATAGGGGTCGAGGTGACAAAAACAATATTGCACCTCATATCCAGACTGATAATAATGTACAAGACAATATGTCATCACAACCAATATCAGATAATAGTGAATGTGATTACACTTACGGAGTACAAGCAATCACAGAATGCAATAATCTTCCAAACAACCCAGAGACTATAATATACATTGCTGGTATTTGTCCCAAAGTTCTCATTGACACTGGATCAAACACTGACACCATTGCTGAGTGCCACTGTGAGAAATTCAAAAAACAGTTTCCAAAGCTTGAGAACTACCATGGTAATGCCATTGCCTGTGCTTCAAAGGTAGCCTTGCCAGTCATTTCTTTAGTTTTTTCAGGGATAGTCCTGCGTGGACCCTAAGCCTCTGGCTGGCCCACTAAGTGTTGCTTGTTTCTGTTTTACTTGGGCGGAGTATGAGTATTTATTACTCATATGGTCGCTTCAGTAAGATTTTGCCATATGTGTTTAACAACTTCTTTTACTCTGTTGAATCTAAGTTGAAATCTTACTCGGTTTATAACTGTGCACTGTGTTAGATAATGTTCCAGTGGTCTGTTGGGCATTTCTCCACAGTGCTGACATTTCCTCTCATCTTCTGGAGCCTGTAAGCCTATTTCCCATGCACATGGGTATCCAAGCCTGATGCAATGAAAGTGTACTTCTGTTGTTCTACTGCTCCCTTTCATCAAACTAAGTGGTTCGTAGTTGGTTGAATTCTTGTACCAACCCGCAGATCCTTATGTTGCAACTGCTGTGTTGTGGTCACTATTTGCATTGCTCTGTTTCTAATTACTTTCATATTTCTTTAGTTAGTAACCAGTACCTGTAATTTAAGGAGAACGGGATTCCAAGACATCACGTCATAACAAACATATATTTACACATCACGTATCCTTTAAACAACAGATTAAATATTAGAATTAATAGAAAACTGTTATCCATGCTTTAACTCAATTAAATATACCATAAAGTATAGGTTACCTTCCTAAGTCCATAAGACAAAGAATATTGGAAAGAATATTGGAACCAGCGAGACGCTCAGAGCGTCTCGGAGCCAGTCATAGTCTTTGTCAGAATGTAAACAACGAAGAGTGTTCCTGTGAGGTTTAGCAAATGTAGCACTGCAAAGTCTGAAATTAGACCGCCTTAGTGATCCAGTCACAGCAACCATTGCAAAAACCAACAGGAAGAGCTGAGTATCCATCTTACCAAGTATCTGTAATAGTTTTTGGCCACTAACTGTTAGGATAGGTTAGGCAGTTATGCAGTGGGGCATCACCTCAAACCAAGTACGTTTAGTCTCTTTACTACACAGTCCCCATTTATTTTATGTGCCACACCTGTACTTTATATGTCATTGAGCTATTGTTACAGCCCATTTATTTCACAGGTGTGTGTGGTGTCTGTGTATAGCTGAGATAGTCTTGGTAGTAAGGTTGATGTAAAGTCATTCCTGGTTACTGACTTTAATAATAATAAACGATTACATGATAGAGTAGCTCCCAAGCTTGGCAGGCGTCCTGTGTGCTGTTTACCTTCTCTTGTGGCGTCCAGCCGCCGCACATAGAAAACGGATGGTACCATTTTCTGTGAACATGACATCCCTCCTTTTCTTTAAAAGAATGAATACAGGATGTCTACCATGCTTGTAGCACAAAGCAAAGTTATTGACACAAAGTAAGTTATTAACATATCAAGAGATATTGCATACATTTAACATTAATTAAACACACAAAGAATTTAAACAATCTTTACCACAAAGGATTTCAATGTTAAAAATACATATGCAATGTTAAACAAACATGAAAGAAACTGTAATACAAAGTTACAAAATATTGAATGAGAGATCTGCATTATTCAAACAATATTAAATTTAGTTCAGCATAACAAGTAAATACTTTGCATTACATAGGAACACAATTAATCATCATATCGTGTAGGGCGTTTAACATGACGTTTTGGACGAGAGTCCTTAAATACAAGAATATCCCTCGATGAATTGTTTATCGAGTTATAACTCATTTTTTCTTTTTCTTTTGCACGACTTTGCACTTCATCATTTCTACACTATTTGGAATCACTTTGAAATAAGCCATATTACGTGTTATACTATGATCTCTATTACTCGCTGTTACCATAGTTCCTTTTACACTAATCACTTTATATGGTTTTGTATCATACGGCATATCTAGCTTTCCCTCTTTTTTCTTTTTAACGAGAACAGTATCTCCAACCTTTATGAATTGTTCCTTTGCACGTTGATCATGAGCAATTTTCATTTTGCCCTTGGCTAGTGCATCCTTCTGAGCGAGACGTTTATCCGTTACCTTGGCTGGCATGACAGGTAGTGCGATTCTCATAGGACGTCCAAATAAAAGTTCGCCAGGCGACTTGCCCAGTGTTCCATGCGGTGTTGCACGGTAGTTCCTGAGAAAAGCATACATAGCTTGTTTCCAGGATCGTCCTTCGGCATGAGCACAGCGTACAGCTTTCATGAGAGGTTGCATGAATCTCTCTACTTCTCCATTTGCTTGAGGATGTAGTGGCATCACACGGCGGTGTTTGAATCCAATATGCTCAGCAAAGTTGACAAAGTCTTGTCCATTAAATGGCGGTCCATTGTCCGTCTTGACAACTTCAGGAATGCCAAAGTTTGAAAAGATCTTGTCGAGTTTCGGGATGACAGCCTTTGCAGATGTGGAAGTGATGATTTCTACTTCTGGATAACGTGAGTGATCATCAATGACTACCATCAAGTACTCTCCAGTTGGTAGCGGTCCACAGAAGTCCATCGATACTTCCATCCATGGTGCAGCAGGTAGTGGTGAAGGTTGTAGAGGTGTTGGTCTTGAAGTATCCACTGCAGCTTGGCAAGGGACACAGGCATCATGCATGTCCTTAGCTTGACGATCAATGCCAGGAAACCACACCTTTTCTCGTAGCAGCTGTTTGGTCCTTACAAGACCTTGGTGTCCTTGATGTGCAAGCTTCAGAGCACGTTGCTGGAGAACAGCTGGAATGACGATACGAGTACCTCGCAGCACGGTGTCGCGTTGTTGCGTAACACTTAATTCTGTCTGGATGCGTTCAAGTGCTTTGAATGCATCTTGGTCAACTCCTGAGGGTGGGATGCGTGGAAACTTTTTCTTAGTCAATGCATCCACTGTTGCTTGCAGAGTTGGGTCCTCTAGGGTTGCAGTACGTATTTCATCAAGAGTGAGAGCCTTAGGGACTGCATCACAGGTTACAGAGTGTACATATTCCTCGGCAACTTGCTGATGCTTGGTGATGGTGAAACTGTTGGCAGGATGTCGACTGATGTAATCAGCGGGATTGCCTGCACCTGGCTTGTATTTCACCGTAAAGTTGTATGGTTGCAGACGAAGAGCCCATCTCTCAATGCGAGCTGGTGGTTTGGACTTTGGATTATTGAAGATGGTCTCCAACGGTTTGTGGTCAGTGACTATCGTGGTAAAGGGTGCACCAAGCAGATACACATTGAAGTGTTCACAGCCCCATACAAGAGCAAGAGCTTCCTTCTCTGTCTGACTGTATCGTTGCTCAACATCTGTGAGAGAACGGCTGGCGTAGGCAATTACTACTCTTGAATCTGGTTGACCAGGTTTGTGTTGGGCTAACACAGCACCTAAACCAACAGGACTAGCATCCACCGTTAACTCAGTGTCCATTGATGGATCAAAGTATGCAGCAGTCGCATTTTCTACTAGTGCATCTTTCACAGCATCAAATGCATTTTGCTCGACATCGCTCCAGTACCATGATGCATTTTTCTTCAGGAGCTCACGTAGAGGCTTCGTAATGGTAGCAAAATCTGGAATGAAGCGAGAACAGTAGTTTGCCATTCCCAGAAAACTATGTACTTCAGTGGATGTTGAAGGAGGTGCAGCATTCTTGATATCTGCAACTTTCTTAGGATCTGGAGACAGACCTTTGTCACTAAGTACATGTCCAAAGAATTCAATTTTATGTTGATTGAACTCACACTTTGCTCGGCTTAGCGTCAAATTCTTTTCTCGTAAGCGTTGCAATGTTGCACGAAGAGCTTTGTCGTGTTCAGCTTGGGTACGGCCATAAACAATGATGTCATCAGACATGTTGTCAGCATTAGGTATATCTTGCAATACCTGGCTGATGATGTGCTGGAATACTTCAGCAGCACTGTTAATACCAAAACTCAGGCGCTTGTACCTATACAGACCTCGATGTGTCGTAAACGTTGTGATGAATCGACTCTCATCATCAAGTTCAAGCTGATGATAGCCCTTGTTTAAATCTAACTTGCTGAATACAGTTGCACCATTCAAGCGGTAAATCATATCATCTACAGTGGGTGTAGGATGGCGTTCACGCATTATTGCCTTGTTGGGAACACGCATGTCTACACAAATGCGTATCTCATCTGGATTCTTCGGCTTTGGTGGAGTGACAATTGGGCTTACCCATGGTGTTGGGCCTGTTACCGGTTCAATGATATCTAGTTCTATCAGCCTATCCAGTTCGGCATCGACTTTCTTGCGAGTATGGAATGGTTGTCGGCGATGTGGTTGGGCAACTGGAATTACATCTGGGTTGATATGCAGATGTACCTTGCTATCAGTATAACAACCTATGGATTTAAACCGATCAGAAAATTCAGCAACAATAGCATCAACATTGTTTGCAGATTCCACTGCTAANAGGGGATTGTGGTCCGAGTAGATGGTGGAGACCGAGCACCTGTAGGTACGATGCAAAGTGCTGTAAATTCAGGACGATGGAGAGTAGCTCCTTTTTGATAGTGCTGTAATTCTTCTGGTGTGGTTTAACTTGTAGCTGTAGTAGCTAACAGGTAGAACCTCCTCGCCTCGTTGTTGCATCAGGACACCCCTGATGCCGTACCACTGGCGTCGACATGGAGGATGAAAGGCTTCGTGATATCTGGCGAGGCGAGAATAGGACTAGAACAGAGCAGTGATTTAAGTTGTTCAAAAGCAATAGTTTGCTGAATGGTCCAATGATACCGTTGCTTGGGGCTGGTTAAAGTGATCACTGGTGTCGCTACCGTACTAAATTCTTCACAAACCTACGGTAGTAGGAGGCAAGACCAGGAAGCGCAGGAGCTGCTTCCTGGTGGTAGGCTGTGGGTAATTCTGGATGGCTTGAGTGTGTATGTTTAACGGAGCTATGCTGCCTTAACTGCAGCTTCGATTTCTTGTACCTGCTGGTCTACTGATCCAGCTGTGAAATATGTGAAACTGTCAGATGCCAAGTTTGCTTCTATATACATCTGTGCAATATTACGTAGCAGATGAGGATCTAGTCTGGTTCTTTTTTCCTGCAGGAGCTATTATCTCAAGGTCTGCTGGCACGATTCTCAAAGGGTTTGCATAACGAAGTCTGCATGGATTAGGTCGACACTTTTCTCAGTGACTGTTTATCTTTTTATCTTTATCTCAGTTTATCTTTTTCTCAGTGACTGTGTTTGTTATATCGAGTGTATTGATGGTGTTTATCGCACAATGGGTCCACCTGTTGCTATTGGAGGCTCTTCTGTCCAGTGAAGTGATTATATCTTTAAGTGAACTGATTCTAGGTCTAGTCAATATCTTGGTCAGTATGCACACAGCAATCCCTTTTACCCTTGTTTCAATCGACGTTAGCTTGGTTTCTAGTCTTAGGTTCAGTATTTTAGTTCATCTGGGAGCCCCTGTTATGACTCGCATTGCATCATTTTGAATAACCTCAAGGTTTGCCCACTGGCCAGGAAAAGAGGGAGTAAGACAGGCGCTGCATAATCAACTAGGGAACGAACAGTGTGTATGTAAAACATTCTTAACACTTTGTGTTCCGCTCCTAGGTGCTCCTGTGATTGCTCTCATTATATTTAGTCGTGATTTTCCTTTCTCGTTCAGATACTGTGTTTGCTTGTTGAATGTCATTTTAGAATCTATCCACACTCCGAGATATTGATATGTGTAACCTACTGAAGGTTAATGTCTTGAAGCTAGATGCCTGTCTGGAGTGTTGCCACCTAGTCTCTTTGCCTTAGACTTCTGTGCAGATACTTTTAGCCCCTAAAATGCTGCATACAGATGTTACTTTATCTAACGCCCCTTTGTTTTATTTAGAAGTAAAGGTCCTGTAATGACTAATGCTATATCATCAACATAGCTTAGCAATTTAACCCCTTCTGCAAATGTCATGGTAACGAGATTTTTCATAAGGATGTTAAAAAGACTAGAACTGAGGACTCCTCCTTGTGGTCCCATTCTCATGCAAGTGTAGTCCGACACTTGTCATTGCAACTTTACTCTGGCATACCTGTGACTTAGGTAATCTTGAATCCATGCTAGCATATTTCCTTTTCACCTTTTTTAACTAAGATATGTAAAATTGCTTGCAAGTTCGAATGCTTTTTCAAGATTAAGGAAGATCACTATAGCCGGACCTAAGCTTCTAGGCCTCTGCTTCTAGTTTATGTCTAGGTAGCTTGTAGACGTTGTATATGAGGAGCTCAATATTAGCCATATTCAATGTTACTGCTGATACCTCTACTCCATCCCCACATGAAATTGGATCTATTTTCTTGCTGGGGTATGATGTTTCTGACTAGGGTCATTAACCCTCATTGTCTCCCTTGTTCATTCGGTATAATATAATGCTGATATCCAGCTAATTTGAAGGACTTCGTGGCTGGGAAGAGAGTATCTCCAAAACGATTATATCTGCTTTCATACTGATTGCAGCTTCCTGAAGGGCGTAGTTTTAATTCCAAGACCTTGTATGTTCCACTGTTGTATTCGTAATGGCCAGACGACGGTTTTGGTTGTTGTTGCCTGTTCTAGTAGAACTCCTCCTCGGAATCGACCTTTATATTCTCCACCTCGCAAGTCGTGTCGTTGCAAATCGGACTGCACTGATTGCTCATGGTTATCCCCTGCATTGTTGGAATCTGTGCACCCATGTTGTCGATCACTTTACTGATGGAATTGCTGCACATCGGACTGCATTGATTCCTCATGACCGTTTCTTGTGTTGTCGGAATCTGTGCATCTCTGTCATCTAGTATTTCGTTGTTGATGATGATGCATATCGGGCTGCACTGATAGCTCATTCCCGCCTCTTGTGTTGTTGGAACCTGTGCATCTTTGCTGTTCAATACTTCTTTGTTGGTGTTGTTGCATATCAGACTGCCTTGACTGTTGATGTCTGTCTCTTGTGTTGTAGGATTATGTTGATCTTGAGTGGTCACTGCTTCTTGCAGTTGTTTTTGTGAATGTTGATGGCCTGGTGTCTTGACTACCCGACTGTTGTTGGTAGTCTGTATGTCGCGTTGTTTGTCCTCTTGTAATTCGTCTTGTCTCAGACTGTCTATTTCATGTGTAACTGTGGTCTGCTGCACGATCTTGTCCATTACTACAAAAGTGATTTCTTGAATCTGATGTTGTGAGGCAACAGTTCTTCTGTAGGCAGTTGATAATAAATAGTCTCTGCCATGATCTTCACGATGTTTTTCAGCTGGACCTCCGTAAAACTGTAAATTTGTTGTGTTGATTCTGAAAGTATTTGTTTGTTTTTTGGTTTTGTTGTATTGTTGCAGCATTTTTGTGTATTTTCTGATTTGGAGGTGATAGATTCGGGAAATTTTGTTCTGTGAGAGTGGGTCTCTGTTGTGGCTGTGCACGAGTGTTCCAGACGATGGTGTTGGTGTATGTAGTGCTGGTCTGTGTGTTTATCCTGGCCTGAGCTGTCTGCAGCTTTTCTTTCCGTGCAGAGCAGGTTGTGCTCCAGGCATGATGTTTGCCTCCACAATGTGGACATTTGGCTGTTGTGGTCTGGTTTGCCTTGTGCTTGGCTATACAGTCTTTGGTTGGATGTCTCAGGCTGCACATTCCGCATCTCTCCTGTTCGGCCGTATTTAATGGTGGCCGTATTTGATCTGATGGTGGCCGTATTTCTGACATCTGAAGCAGCGCAGGGGTTCCAGGACGTATGGTTTCTTTCGGCCAGTTTTTCCAAGCATACAGGTTTCCCTTGCTGGACTGTTACTTTTTCTAAGTAATTTGTAGCCTGTTGGTCTCGTGGTGTTATTATTATTTCTTCCTTCAGGTTGACTGTGATGCTGAGGTTGAGCTCTGGTCGTTCCTTTTCCATTGTCGTTACTACTCCTTATGCTGTAGGAAAGTTGTCTGTCTGCATTATCTTAAATTTTGGAAGATGTGCAGAGTATGACGATGTCTGGAGAGAGACTGGTGGTGTCCTTTCCTGTTTCATACTGTTTTCCTGTGACTGGACTATGAAGAGAGGTACAGTGTCTGACACAGGCTAGTGTGTGACTGGTACTGTCCTCTTCTGTCTCATACTGTCGTCTTGTGGTTGTTGTGGCCAGAGAAGCATTGTCTGACACTGGCTGGTGTGTGACTGACGTTGTCCTCTCTAGGTCCATTATGTCTGCTGGTAGAAGCACATGATGAAGCCTCGATAGCAGTTTTCTTCGGTGCCTGCTGCACCTCGGTCTATTGTCCCTTCTCGTCTGAAAACTGCTTCCATTCTCTCTTTCTCTTTGAGCTCCCCATGACGTCTCCACGTAGTGAGGACCGATTCGCTTCCCTACCTAATGCCTGAGACACTCCTAGGCCCTAGAGAAATTCATTCCCCTCCAACGGAGGTCATAAAATGATTTCTCTAGGTGGAATCAGGAATATCCAACACTTAATTGAGCTGTTTGGTCTAGCTTTCACTGTAAGGCTCAGTACGCCTTCTAAGGTGCCCCCTTGTGGTGATACCTGCAGGGTATAGCCTCGCCTTTCAGGGAAGGACTCTTAAGTGACCTGGTTAATGACTTTTGTAGCTTTTGTAGCTTTTTGTATGCTTTCGAACCATTTTGTCCTCACACAAAAAATAACGGTCATTGGCGACAAATGCAGTACGACATTTTGGGTTGCCTGCGTACTGGGTTGCGCAGAATACCAGTCAGCTGGACAGCAGATAATCAACAACGTTGTTTGTCCATCAGTTGCGGATGAAATCGGTATTGTTTCCTTCCAAACAAGATATTCTCTGAGACTTGGAGTACTGACGTATTACCACAAAACCGCGATGATCTAAGCTGATGGGTGCTCAGAATCTTGAGTTTTCCGGGGAACAAAACCGTGTGCGGCCAGCTAGTAATGGTGCCGGCAGCGGATCCCCCTTCTCATGTTGTTCTAATGAGTACACTTCTTGTAGCACTCTTCATACCATGTTGCTCCTATGAGTACACCTTTTGTAGCACTCTTCGTCCTATTTGCCATATAATTCTTGTAGCTGCTGTACATTCACATTTTTGAGCTAATTACTAACATGTACCATATTCAGGATTTTGTAATTCTCTTTTCCCGAACACAATACAAGTTTATGAAAATTCAATTAATTGACAATAAGTAAGTTGATATTAGCGTGGCGCAAAATTCACACTGCATAATCAGTAAAAAGTTTGGGATTTTGGGTAGATGAAGTTAGCTCCACCTGAAGACAGTTTCACATGTTGTATGAACTTTTTTAGGGTCTCGACTTAATTTACAGAGATTTGTTTATTGCTTCAACACCTCATTGAAAAATTTTAAGGAAAGACAAATGCAGAAAAACAAAAAATGGCAATTACTAAGATAACAATTCCGAACTTTAAGTAGCATATAGGGACAAAGAGACAATAAATGCAGAAGAAATTTGTGTCATCGAGAAAACGTGAGCTATCTCCTTATTTCCTAACCACTAAACATATAACAAAATTTCTAAGAGCAATCTTGTTCATTGCTTCATGATTGATAAAAAATTTATATGCATTTTTCAGAGACATTCTGAGAGGGGGCGAGGGGGTAATATACTAAATTTTAGATATGTAATATTTGAAAGTCATCTTGGATAACTGATGTCATAAAAACTCGGGAAGCCACTGATGGACTCACCAAGAAACGGCAGTTCATTACATTCATTGCTCGATTATTTAATTTATATATTTACAAGATATTATTAATTATATACTTTGTTAATTTGACAAAGTAATGAGCCAGAGGGATGAGAGAACAGCACACTTCAAGGATTTACATGTTAATAAGCTGCAATTCAGTCACTTAAATAATACATGACTAAACATACCATGAGTCGAGTCGTTCATATGCCACACACTGCAGCTAATTCATATCATAACATTACACTGCAGCTCATTCATATCATAACATTACACAATTATATTAAAATATAACTAAAAAGTAAAACTTGTGAAAGTTTATACTGACCTGCAGCTCCAGATAGTAATACAAAAAAAATAATGAGTGTTTTCGTGAGTTAGTCGGTTCTTCTTCCGGTCCAAGTGACTTGAAAACCCAGAATTCCGAACCTTCGAGCCAGACGTCTAAGGCGATGATCTTCTTCCAGAGAAAGATAGTCTGTGACCTCCACTAAGAGGTTGTTGGTGGTGACGCCCTCACGGTCAAGTCCTCTCAGAAGATTCTCCACACCCACACCTGCAGTAGGGAGCCAACTTTGAATCCTAAAATTTGCCTTTGCCACACACTTATGTAACTCCATCAATGTCCACTTTTGGCTACACAACATACACATGCACTAAAAAGTACACCAAATACCACAGGTTGCTATGATACCTACATAACAAAAACTTCATGGGTCACAAACTCATACAAAAAAATATAACATGGAGTGTGAGGTTCATGGCAGCGGAAATTGTGTTTCCAAACACAATTTGGAAAACACAATTATATAACAAAACGAATTACAGGAATGGGTGAAAAGCAAACATCCCTCTTCCTCCTCTGTTACATAAACACACTAGAGCTACTGTCCCTTGCTTCTATATCATGCAAAGTGATAAAGAAGACTGAGAGAATAGGAGACTGTTTGAGGAGAAGAGCATTAATAGCACAACACAAGCACAGACATAGGAACACCAACGCTTATCTTATAAAACTGACTAAATTATATGACTGGGCAACAGAAATCAGACAAGGCAGAGAACGGAAAGCTAACATAATATCTCTGTGCTCTAAGGATAAAGAATGGAGGGATCAGACCAATTGGTGTGGGCAATTCCCTTCGGCGTCTCATCGACAGCTGCTGCGAGAACAGTTAGCTATGTAGCAGCTAACATGCTGAAACCAAAACAGCTTGGGTTCGACATTCCGCAAGGGTGTGAGGCGGCAGCTCACGCAGCTCAAGCTTTCATTGCTAACAACACAGACAAAAAGGCCTTGATCAAGCTAGATTTAAAAATGCCTTAAATTTGGTGTGGAGGGATGCTGTACTCCGTGCAGTTCATCGTCATTTCATTTCCTTCTATCCATTTGTACATTCGTGCTACACTATGGATCTAAAGCTACTTTTTGGCGAATATGAAATTGACTCGCAAGGTGTCCAACAGGGTGACGCCTTTGTTCCTCTCCTTTCTGCTTAGTCATCAAACAAATCTCAGAGGAGCTTAACATCTGGTTCTTGGATGCTGGTACCTTAGCTGGTTCCCAAGACTCCCTCCAGGAGGACCTCAGAACAATCCAGGAGCAAGATGCGAATTTAGTCTTCACCCTGAATCCTTTAAATGCGAATTAACATGTTCCAACCAGGGCATCATAGACAGAATAGAGGATGTTCTGCCAAATATCCATATAACTAAACCTGAAGACAGCACACTCCTAGGAGTCTTCCTGGGGTTGAAGGCCATTGATGAGGTCCTTGATGAAAAAAATCGCTGACCTGTATAAGATGGATGGGAGGATTGAGGATATTGATGCGCATGACACATTTTACCTTATCACCAGATGCCTTTCCCTCCCCAGGTTAACCTACTTTCTGAGGTGTTCATTATCCTACAGTAACCAAAAACTAGGTGAATATAACCTCTTACTACAATCAATGTTAGAAAAAGCCCTCAACCTCTCTTTCTCAATGACCTACAGTAGAGCAAGTCTCTCTCCCCTTAAGCCTTCGGGGCCTCGGAGTTTGAACAGCAAGCAAGTCGCTGTACCAGCCTTCCTGTCCCTCTCCTTGGCATCCGACAACCTTGTGAAGGAAATTCTACCTTCCTACTTAGGCTGGCAGACCTATACGACTTCGATTTTATACACAGTGCCACTGAATGTGCCTCTCGTGCAAATCCATCTTTCCAACCATCACACTCAAAAGCCCTCAAGCAAATGTGTTCTGGCTACTAGGTACAACATACAATATATATATATATATATATATATATATATTATATATATATATATA
>WNGS01162647.1:1234468-1268211 GCA_020271785.1 Procambarus virginalis | reverse complement strand
TGCTCTAAAGCTGTGAACATCTAATTGATATTGCTCTAGTATCAAGTAGCGTTTCTTAGCTTGCCCTAATATTCCAGCACCATTTTAATACTTGTATTATATTTTTGTATTATTGTTAACGTAATCCATTACTTATTCATTTTTATGTTAGTCTTTTTTCACTTGTTATATTTGCCCTTTGCCAAGCCAAGAAAATTGTCTTTATTTAAATTTTTTTTCTAGAGAAATTAAATTTCATTGTTTATCTTTTGTGTTTTGTGTGTCTTCCCCTACCTTACCACAGACTATCAGGCAAGCAGTCTCTTTTTTTTTTACATGTATGTGACCAGGCATTGACATCTGCCATGGAAGACTGCCGAACACCATACTCCAATACTTTACCGTCACAATATATATATATATATATATATATATATAATATATATATATATATATATATATTATAACTATATATATATATATATTCTTATGTTTCTTTTTACTTTCGATGGTAATTGAAAAATCAGTTCTCCAAAAGGTCATTTTTATTTCTAGTCTGACGCGAAACTTGAGCGCATTTCGTAAAACTTATTACATTTTCAAAGACTTTAGTTCACACACACACAACTATAACTGAACAGAATTAACAGCTTCGATTTTATACCTGCATTTGGGTAGGTGATATGTTACAATAGTTTTGGATGAGGTGAAGAAACTTTCAACACAACACAGAACACAAAACATGGATATAAGCTAAAGTTATAATAGAAGTAACTGCAGAGGGCCTATTGGCCCATATTTCTTGATGCTTCTATATTTTAGCGGAGTCTTGAAGTGGGTAGAACTAATTGTGCATTAATTGGCTGTTGACTGCTGGTGTTGACTTCTTAATGTGTAGTGCCTTGCAGATATCAAGCCGCTTGCTATCGCTGTACTCTATCGATGATTTCCGTTGTTTTTGTTAAGACTTCTCTGGTGATGGTCTGGTTGTGGAAAGATTATATGTTCCTTGATAGAGCCTGTTGATTATGCATCGTTAATCGCCTGGAAAGAGATGTTGTTGTCTTGCCTATATACTGAGTTCTTTGAGGCTTACAGTCCCCAAGTGGGCATTTGAAGGCATACGACGACATTGGTCTCTTTCAAAGCGTTTTGCTTTGTGTCAAAAGAGTTTCTCATGAGTAGGTTGGCAGTTTTCTTGGTTTTATAGTAAATCGTCAATTGTATCTTCTGATTTTTGTCTGTTGGGATAACGTTTCTATTAACAATATCTTTCAGGACCCTTTCCTCCGTTTTATGAGCTGTGGAGAAGAAGTTCCTGTAAAATAGTCTAATAGGGGGTACAGGTGTTGTGTTAGTTGTCTCTTCAGAGGTTGCATTGCGTTTCACCTTCCTTCTTATGATGTCTTCAACGAAACCATTGGAGAAGCCGTTGTTGACTAGGACCTGCCTTACCCTACAGAGTTCTTCACCGACTTGCTTCCATCCTGAGCTGTGGCTGAGAGCGCGGTCGACATAAGCGTTAACAACACTCCTCTTGTACCTGTCTGGGCAGTCAATGTTGGCATTGAGGCACATTCCTATGTTTGTTTCCTTAGCGTAGACTGCAGTGTGGAAACCTCCGCTCCTTTCCATGACTGTTACATCTAGAAAGGGTAGTTTCCCATCCTTCTCCATCTCGTAAGTGAAACGCAACACGGAATTCTGCTCAAACGCCTCCTTCAGCTCGTGCAGATGTCTGATATCAGGTACCTGTGTAAAAATGTCGTCAACATACCTGCAGTATATGGCCGGTTTCAAGTTCATATCGACTAAGACTTTTTGTTCGATGGTACCCATGTAGAAGTTCGGAAACAAGACACCTAGGGGAGAACCCATGGCGACCCCATCTACTTGTTTATACATGTGCCCATCCGGGCTAAAGAGTCACCCTTCTTAAGCAACACCTATACCCTCTATTAGACTATTTTACAGGAACTTCTTTTCCACAGCTCATAAAACGGAGGAAAAGGTCCTGAAAGATATTGTTAATAGAAACGTTATCCCTACAGACAAAAATCAGAAGATACAACTGACGATTTACTATAAAACCAAGAAAACGGCCAGCCTACTTATGAGAAACTCTCCAGACACTGAGCAGAACGCTCTAAAAGAGAACAACGTCGTCTATGCCTTCAAATGCCCTCTTGGGGACTGTAAGCCTCAAAAAACTCAGTATATAGGCAAGACAACAACATCTCTTTCCAGGCGTTTAACGATGCATAAGCAACAGGACTCTATTAAGGAACATATAATCTCTTCCCACAACCAAACCATCACCAGAGAAATCTTAGCAAACAACACAGAAATCATCGACAGATACAGCGACAACAGGCGGCTTGACATCTGCGAGGCACTACACATCAAGAAGTCAACACCAGTAATCAACAGCCAATTAATGCACAAGTATGTTCCACCCACTTGAAGACTCCGCTCCAATATAGAAGCATCAAGAAATATGGGCCAATAGGCCCTCTGCAGTTACTTCCATTCTTACCTTTAGCTTATACCCCGTTCTTTACCCCGTTCTGGCTTGTGTTGAAAATTTGTTTTCATCTCATCTAATATTATTGTAACATGTCACCTCACCCAAATGCAGGTATAAAAAAATAATCGAAGATGTTTAAGCTCTATTCAGTTATAGTTGTGTGTGTGTGTAAACTAAAGTCTTTGAAAATGTAATAAGTTTTACGAAACGCGCTCAAGTGTCGCGTCAGACTAGAAATAAAAATGAATTTTGAAGAATTGATTTTTCATTTACCATCAACAGTGAAAAGAAACATAAGAAAGATCGAGAAAATTCGTGTTAGAATTATTAATCTTACTTTTTCGGTCATATTTAATAATATATGTCTACAGGAAAGACTGCTACCAAAATATACTAATATATATATATATATATATATATATATATATATAATATATATATATATATATATATATATATATATATATATATATATATATATATATATATATTGTGTATGAAAATATGAAACCCATTAAACTGACTACTTAAGCATCACATTGATTAATTTTTGGCATTACCAATAAATTATAAGGTAGAAAACTGTAATGTTTACTTAGTTTATTGACTATGCGAAGATCTTGTAAGCGATGTGTGAGGACGGGCAGTTCCTGTAGTGTGAGGCGCAGGGCGAGGCTCCGGAGGGTGGGAGGCAAGTGGGGTATGGCTGCCTCAGACAATCGACCCACAAACTGCTCCAAGGTACAGCTACTGCCAGGAGCTGTCAATGTTTCTAAGTATATGTTTGAAAGATCGTCATCGTCATTTCTGTAAAAGTAGTGACCATAGAGAAGCACGTTTACAGTAATCGTTAGTGTCATCAGAACTCTCAGTGCTGGCATTAGTTGGTTTGGTTGTAGTCTACTTTCGATCTCTAGCACGATTTCGCTATCAGGTATCACTCTGTTGAGAACAAGCGGGAGAACGGCACATGAATCAACACACTTTATCTTCCAATAATTCAAAACTGTCAGCCTCTCACACACAGCATTGATTACGTGCTCGTTGCTGTGGGACTCGACTATGTGCTTTAGAAGGTTATCTACTTCATTATCATTACAACACACAAGTTCAATTATCCAAGAAAAAAAACTTTGTTCCAATTGACGAACATTTAGCACACAGGTAGAACTGAGTAAGATATTCTGGTATCTGGATATATGAACACTCGTCATATTTTGTCCCTCCAGCAGTACTCTGTTCACGAGATTGGTGTTCCTCTGGTCGCCGAGCTCTTCCTCTGCCATCAGCTGAGTGACCAGACTCCTGCCAGCACAATGTTCCTGGTACCTGGTGTAAACATAGCCAAACACTAGCACCACATTGAGGCCCCGATGGTACCTGGTTCTTGTCAAATAGTTAAACAAGACCTCCTCCTGCGGCAGTCCCAGAGTGTCACACTTCTCCCTAATCTCCGCTTCAGTCTCCGGCCAAAGGTCGTACTCCTTCCTCTTGATCCCTCTTAAACTAATTTCTTCAAAGAACATCAAAAGTTGTGACATTTCACTCTAGGGTCATTTACCTGTTGGTCTATGAGTATAGATACTACATTGTTTTTCTTTAAGTTGAGAATCTTCTCGTAGACTTGAGTGTTTGTGGTGACATTATTAAATTCTTCTGGAGTCTCGACGCACAGCAGCACCAACAAGGTCAAGGTGAGTGGAGTGTTGAGGTACTCACCCAGGAACTGACTCATCTGCTCCAGCCGCTGGGTAAACCTCCCTGTGATGACACTCCGTTGGCTCTCTTCCTGCACGTGATTGTTGATGATTCTCTCGGCGAACTCCACGCGACGTTCTGGAGTGATGCCCAAGACTAGGATGTTGCAGCGAGGTCTGGTGTGTGGGACGAGCTGTGACAGGTGTTGGTCCCACCCCGGCCGTGTGGTTATCACCAACCTCACATCCTTGCCAGGCAGGTGCAACAGCTCCTCCACCAGCCGTTCTGATTGGTCGTTGACCTCGTCGTAGCCGTCAATCAGGACTAATATATTTAAGCTCAGGATTATCTCTTTAAATAGTTGGAATTCAGCTTGAGAATCACGAAATGTTTGAGGCAGTAACTGGCAGAGGAGACCATCGAAGGTATTAAGATGTGAGTCCCTGCACTGTACATAGAAAACGAGGTCCACAGTTCCCAGGTGACGTATGGCAGCAGGGTCCTCTATCCACTTCTCGAGGATGAGCTTGAGTAAAGTTGTCTTGCCCATACCACCTTCCCCCGTCAGGAGGATACACTGAGGGACACTTCCGTTATCATGTCTCACACTTAAGATATCTTCATAGTTTATATCTTGACCCTTGGCTGCCTGGGTATGTGTTGACACTATGACGGGATCTGTAAATAGTCGCAGTGCTATGGAAGTAAAACTTTGGTGGTAGTTGATGTTGGGGTAGAACAAGTGTGAGGGAATGATGGGATTCATACGGTGGTAGGCAGCAAGTTCCTGCTTGATCCCGCTTTTAACCTGTTGTGTGATTCGATTAATTATCATATAATACTCCTGGCGAAGCTCATATATAAGCGCAACATCTGAAGGATCCAAAGACTCTCTGATTTTTTCTCTTAGTCCACTAATATAATTTGTGAATATCTGATATCGATCGTCCACATTGAGACTTCTGCACCGACACCAAGCCTCCAGCAACATTTCCCACACTATGTTACTGAGCTCCGTTAATTTATCCTCGAGGTCTTGCTGTGTACTTATTATCATACTTTGGTGCATTATATTATTTCTGATTGTCTTGAGCTTGTAGAGGAGGTGTTCGAGTGATGGTAGCAGAACAACTGGAGTCCACCATATGGAGTCGTTATTTGGAGCCAGATCACATACATGTTGTAGAAGTTTATACAAGAGAGTGATATCAAAATTATCTGAGCACATGTGCCTGCTAAGTATAATCCACTCCTCAGACAATAAAGAACAGTTGAGCCTTCGATAAGCAATCCCATCCTGAGCTGGGGTTTGTATTGGATAGTTCCCTGTGTATAAGCAATTGAACACTGTAGCTATTTCATCTCTTGCTGCCTTAGTCACAGCAAGGTAGTACCTATATCTGTAGAGGTCTGTCTCAGTGATTACTGGATGCTGCATCCTGGAAGACAATGTGAAGGAGGTGGCTTTATGACTTGTGCCTCACACAACTTTTCAAGACATTCCTAGCAACACTCAGTGTTTCATGCTGGTTTTGGATATTGTGTGAAGATTACATGAACTGAGATCAATGTTGTTCATATGATATAAAAGTGGGTCAGAAAATAGTCATAATTTTTACATGGTCAAATTTCCAATTTTCAACCCGTACTGTGAATATAAATCATAAATGAGTTAGAATTTTCCCCTTTATTTCTGAATAAATTACAGAGTTCATATTTTATTTATATTTTTAATTTCATTATATTTTATGTTCAATTTCGTTTGATATAATTATTATTTTGTAGATTGAATAGTTTTTTTCAATTTGTATTATAAAAGGTTTTGTAATATTTTCTTATTCTAATCAAAATTTTTCAGTTTTTTGCCATCTGGAAAGACAAAGCATTATATATCAGATTCAGGAAAATAGATTGGTAGTGAATGTTATATAGTTTAAAACTATAGTTTTCATGTTAAGCTAATAATAAATAACCAAAGAACTCTATTCCCAATTTTCCTCCTTTTCAACATCAAGCATTGAATGTGATAAATGCCAGTTTCGGGGAGAGACATAAGGAGTTCCTCGATGATTGGTACAGGATAAGATACGACCTAGGTAGAAGCAGCAGGTCTCTGAAGTCCTCTCTCCCCTACTTCAAATCAGAATCTTACTCTACGAGGCAAATGAAGCTATGGGATCAAAGATCTACCTAAAACTAAGAAATTGATTACCAGAAAACATAAGGAAAACAATAGCCATGGGGGAAAAGATCAGGCCAGGGACAGGGATCTACTGAACAAGCCTGGGACAGGGAGTTACTGATAAAGTAGCTACTACATAAAGATAAATTGTTTAACACGAGGGGTATGCAAACAAGGGGACACAGGGTAAACTGAGTACCTCAAAGAGCCACAGGGACATTAAAAATAACTTTTTCAGTGTAAGAGTAGTTAAAAGATGGAATGCATGAGGCAGACTCCATACACAGTTTCAAATGTAGATATGCTAGAGACCAGAAGGCTTAGGAAACTGTTCACCAGTTGATGGACAGTTGAGAGGTGGGACCAAAGAGCCAGAGCTCCACCCTCGAAAGCACAACTAGGCGAGTACTGAGTACTGCGTTGCAGTTACTTATGAAAGATGCTCTCTAAACATCTTCATGCATCTTAGGATACTCTCCAAGACAGATATAATGCATACCAAAATTACATAATTATCAATTCTTACTCTTTAACGGAGTTTAGGTAGATAGATATATATATATATAGAGAGAGAATATAGATAGAATAGATATATAGAGAGAGTATATTATATATAAGATATATATATAGATGTATGTATATATAGATATAGATAATCTATATAGATATATATATATAGATAGAGATATATATCAATATATAGATATATATATCTAGATATATGGTCATCAACATCAGTCTGATGTTGACAACGACTTTCGCGAGTCGAAACGTTCATCTCTTCTCCATTTCTTTGTGGTTTTTCGCATATATATATATTATATATTATATATATAATATATATAATATTCTATATATATAGATATATATATATATATATATATATTAAAAATTGACCGAAAAACGTAAGAATAATAATTCTAACACGAATTTTCTCAATATTTCTTATGTTTCTTTTCACTGTTGATGGTAATTGAAAAATCAATTCTCCAAAATTCATTTTTATTTTCATATATAAACTGGATACGTGTATGGAAATGTCAAGACACATAAGCCTGGAACCCACTTCGGCCAATATCAGCCAGATACCCCACCCACGAACAGACTGGCGAAGCGACTCAACGGCTTGTTGACTCCTTATTTCCCTTGTGCCCTCAGTCTGAAGTCTCCAAAGGAATTTGTTGACTTACTGCGGGAATATGGGCACAGGGATGAGAGCCTCGTTGGACGTATAATCACTGTTTACCAACGTACATGTGGATGAAACAATCGGGATGATAGCGGACAGAGTGTATCGTGATCCGGCCTGTACTCCTCTTGACATACCAGAAAACATCCTAAGAAAACTACTCCAAGCTGGTACTAAAGAGGCACCCTTCTTGAGCCCGGATGGGCACATGTATAAGCAAGTAGATGGGGTCGCCATGGGTTCTCCCCTAGGTGTCCTGTTTACGAACTTCTACATGGGTACCATCGAGCAAAAGGTCTTAGTCGATATGAACTTGAAACCGACCATATGCTACAGGTATGTTGACGACATTTTTACACAGGTACCTGATGTCAGACATCTGAAGGAGCTAAAGGAGGCATTTGAGCAGAATTCTGTGTTGCGTTTCACTTACGAGATGGAGAAGGATGGGAAGCTGCCCTTTCTAGATGTAACAGACATGGAAAGGAGCGGAGGTTTCCACACTGCAGTCTACACTAAGGAAACAAACATAGGAATGTGCCTCAATGCCAACAGTGACTGCCCTGACAGATACAAGAGGAGTGTTGTTAACGCTTATGTCGACCATGCTCTCAGCCACAGCTCAGGATGAAAGCAAGTCGATGAAGAACTCTGTAGGGTAAGGCAGGTCCTAGTCAACAACAGCTTCTCCAATGGTTTCGTTGAAGACATCTTAAGAAGGAAGGTGAAACGCCATGCAACCTCTGAAGAGACAACTAACACAACATCTATACCCCTATTAGACTATTTTACAGGAACTTCTTTTCCACAGCTCACAAAACAGAGGAAAAGGTCCTGAAAGATATTGTTAAACGAAACGTTATCCTTACAGACAAAAATCAGAAGATACAACTGACGATTTACTATAAAACCACAAAAACGGCCAGCCTACTCATGATAAACTCTCCAGACACAAAGCAGAACGCTTTAAAAGAGACCAACGTCGTCTATACCTTCAAATGCCCACTTGGGGACCGTAAGCCTCAAAGAACTCAGTATATAGGCAAGACAACAACATCTCTTTCCAGGCGATTAACGATGCATAAGCAACAGGGCTCCATTAAGGAACATATAATCTCTTCCCACAACCAGACCATCACCAGAGAAATCTTAGCAAACAACACAGAAATCAT
Source organism: Procambarus virginalis (assembly GCA_020271785.1). NCBI lineage: Eukaryota > Metazoa > Arthropoda > Malacostraca > Decapoda > Cambaridae > Procambarus > Procambarus virginalis. Next base: position 1,259,464 of record WNGS01162647.1, on the reverse strand, counting down.
CGATAGATACAGCAATAGCAGGCGGCTTGACATCTGCGAGGCACTACACATCAAGAAGTCAACACCAGCAATCAACAGCCAATTAATGCACAACTATATTCTACCCACTTCAAGACTCCGCTCCAATATAGAAGCATCAAGAAATATGGGCCAATAAGCCCTCTGCAGTTACTTCCATTCTTACCTTTAAATAACCATTGTTTCGTACTCTATCATGTGTTGAAAGTTTTGTTTTCCTCATCCAAAACTGTTGTAACATATCACCTCACCCAAAATGCGGGTATAAAATAAAATGAAAGCTGTTTAAATCATAGCATAAGTAAGAACTCTGTTTAGTGTTTGCAGGTTATAGTTGTGTGTGTGTGTAAACTAAAAGTCTTTGAAAATGTAATAAATTATTACGAAACGCGTTCAAGTGTCGCGTCAGACTAGAAATAAAAATGAATTTTGGAGAATTGATTTTTCAATTACCATCAACAGTGAAAAGAAACATAAGAAATATTGAGAAAATTTGTGTTAGAATTATTAATCTTACTTTTTCGGTCATATTTAATAATATATGTCTACAGGAAAGACTGCTACCAAATGCAGGCGATGAGTCACAATAACGTGGCTAAAGTATGTTGACCAGACCACACACTAGAAGGTGAAAGGACGACGACGTTTCGGTCCGTTCTGGACCATTCTCAAGTCGGTGATCGACTTGAGAATGGTCCAGGACGTACCGAAACGTCGTCGTCCCTTCACCTTCTAGTGTGTGGTCTGGTCGATGCTACCAAAATATACTAATGTATATATATATATATATATATATATATATATATATATATATATAATATATATATATATATATATATATATATATATTAGTATATTTTGGTAGCAGTCTTTCCTGTAGACATATGTTATTAAATATGACCGAAAAGTAAGATTAATAATTCTAACACGAATTTCTCAATTTTCCTTATGTTTCTTTTTACTGTGACGGTAAATGAAAAATCAATTCTCCAAAATTCATTTTTTATTTCTAGTCTGACGCGACACTTGAGCGCGTTTCGTAAAACTTATTACATTTTCAAAGACTTTAGTTTATCCACACACAACTTTATGACTGAAACAGCATTGGCTCTTATACCTGCATTTGGGTGAGGTGATGTAATACAATAGTGGGGTGAAAAAACAAACTTTCAACAAAACACAGAACACAGAACAATGGGTATAGATATGTAGAAGTTGGGTAACAGATAGAAGTTGGGTAACAGAACTGCAGAAGGCCTATTGGCCCATATTTCTTGATGTTTCTATATTGGAGCGGAGTCTTGAAGTGGGTAGAATATAGTTGTGCGTTAATTGGCTGTTGATTGCTGGTGTTGACTTCTTGATGTGTAGTGCCTCGCAGATGTCAAGCCGCCTGCTGTCGCTGTATCTATCAATGATTTCTGTGTTGTTTGCTAAGATTTCTCTGGTGATGGTTTGGTTGTGGGAAGAGAATATATGTTCCTTAATGGAGCCCTGTTGCTTATGCATCGTTAAACGCCTGGAAAGAGATGTTGTTGTCTTGCCTATATACTGAGTTTTTTGAGGCTTACAGTCCCCAAGAGGGCATTTGAAGGCATAGACGACGTTTGTCTCTTTTAGAGCGTTCTGCTCCGTGTCTGGAGAGTTTCTCATGAGTAGGCTGGCCGTTTTTTGGTTTTATAGTAAATCGTTAGTTGTATCTTCTGATTTTTGTCTGTAGGGATAACATTTCTATTAACAATATCTTTCAGGACCCTTTCCTCCGTTTTATGAGCTGTGGAGAAGAAGTTCCTGTAAAATAGTCTAATAGGGGGTATAGGTGTTGTATTAGTTGTCTCTTCAGAGGTTGCATGGCGTTTCACTTTCCTTCTTATGATGTCTTCAATGAAACCATTGGAGAAGCCGTTGTTGACTAGGACCTGCCTTACCCTACAGAGTTCTTCGTCGACTTGCTTCCATTCTGAGCTGTGGCTGAGAGCACGGTCGACATAAGCGTTAACAACACTCCTCTTGTACCTGTCTGGGCAGTCACTGTTGGCATTTAGGCACATTCCTATGTTTGTTTCCTTAGTGTAGACTGCAGTGTGGAAACCTCCGCTCCTTTCCATGACTGTTACATCTAGAAAGGGCAGCTTCCCATCCTTCTCCATCTCGTAAGTGAAACGCAACACAGAATTCTGCTCAAACGCCTCTTTCAGCTCCTGCAGATGTCTGACATCAGGTACCTGTGTAAAAATGTCGTCAACATACCTGCAGTATATGGCCGGTTTCAAGTTCAAGTCGACTAAGACTTTTTTCTCGATAGTACCCATGTAGAAGTTCGCAAACAGGACACCTAGGGGAGAACCCATGGCGACCCCATCTACTTGCTTATACATGTGCCCATCCGGGCTCAAGAAGGGTGCCTCCTTAGTACAAGCTTGGAGTAGTTTCCTCAGGATATTTTCTGGCATGTCAAGAGGAGTACAGGCCGGATCACGATACACTCGGTCCACTATCATCCCGATTGTTTCATCCACAGGTACGTTGGTAAACAGTGATTCTACGTCCAACGAGGCTCTTATCCCTGTGGCCCGTGTTCCCCGCAGTAAGTCAACAAATTCCTTCGGGGACTTCAGGCTGAAGGCGCAAGGGACATAAGGAGTCAGTAAGCCGTTGAGTCGTTTCGCCAGTCTGTACGTGGGTGTGGGTATCTGGCTGATGATTGGCCGAAGTGGGTTTCCAGGCTTATGTGTCTTGACGTTTCCATACGCGTATCCAGGTTTATATTCCCCAATAATCTTTGGCAGGTGGAGTACGGATTTCTTGGCATTCACAGTTTCAATCAATTTGTTGACCTTTGCTTTCAATTCGGCTGTAGTGTCCTTCGTTACCCTTTGGAATTTAGTTTGGTCAGAGAGTATGAGGTTCATTTTCGCCAGATATTCGTCTTTCTTAAGGATGACGTATATTGGCGACTTGTCGCCTCTCCTGACAACTATCTCCTTGTTCTCACGAAGGCTCTTAGCTGCCGCTTTGAGCTCGGGGGTCAGTATGGTGCTTCTGTAGTTGCCTCGATTCTTTCCTCCTTCTGCAATAAGTTCTGCTTGTAAGGTGTCTTTGGTGGTGACCTTCTTTTGTGCTTCGAGGTCAAATATGTCGTCCAACAGGATCTCCAACTCCACTTTCCGGGCCAACGCACTTGGTCTGGACATAACGTGACAGTTTATACCCAGATTTAGGAGAGTGACTTGGTCCTCAGTGAGGTTGATTCCTGCAAGGTTCAGGAAGCCGTCTCTTGGTCGTGGAATTGCCATAGGTCCTCCATATAATGTTGTTAGTTTCTTGATTATCCTTGTTTCCGTGCTGAGGTGATGTCGGTCTGTGAGGATGTCGAGGTGTTGTTCGATGCGGGTACGCAGACTTTCGTCGATGTTGCTGTTTCTCCATTCGTTTGTAGCATGAAGTAGTTGCGTTTTGTTGTCTTTGATTTCATTTTCTGCCTTGTATATCTGATTACGAATCAGATCTTGGCGATATTTTATCGTGAAGGCTTGATTCCTTGCTGCTGGGTCGTGCGTTTTAATATTAGTATATTTTGGTAGCAGTCTTTCCTGTAGACATATGTTATTAAATATGACCGAAAAAGTAAGATTAATAATTCTAACACGAATTTTCTCGATTTTCCTTATGTTTCTTTTTACTGGTGACGGTAAATGAAAAATCAATTCTCCAAAATTCATTTTTATTTCTAGTCTGACGCGACACTTGAGCGCGTTTCGTAAAACTTATTACATTTTCAAAGACTTTAGTTTATTCACACTTAACTTATGATTGAAACAGCATTGGCTCTTATACCTGCATTTGGGTGAGGTGATGTAATACAATAGTGGGGTGAAAAACAAACTTTCAACAAAACACAGAACACGGAACAATGGGTATAGATTTGCAGAAGTTGGGTAACAGATAGAACTGCAGAAGGCCTATTGGCCCATATTTCTTGATGTTTCTATATTGGAGCGGAGTCTTGAAGTGGGTAGAATATAGTTGTGCGTTAATTGGCTGTTGATTGCTGGTGTTGACTTCTTGATGTGTAGTGCCTCGCAGATGTCAAGCCGCCTGCTGTCGCTGTATCTATCAATGATTTCTGTGTTGTTTGCTAAGATTTCTCTGGTGATGGTTTGGTTGTGGGAAGAGAATATATGTTCCTTAATGGAGCCCTTGNGCAGCCTTATCCTTCAGAACAGGATCGGCAGGTGGGTTCACAGGACTGAAACCCCACCACCTCAAGCAAATGCTCAACCCTGCACTGGGTGACATTGCACAGAACCTCTTGGTGGAACTAACCAGATTCACAACACATGTCTGGCTGGCAACATACCAGAGACCATAAGACCTATCTTTTTTGGAGCATGTCTCTGTGCTCTAAAAAAAAAGGATGGAGGGATCAATAGCTGTGGCCAATTCCCTCCAGCGTTTCGTTGGAAAGGCTGCTTCGAGAACAGTTAGTGAGGCAGCGGCCAGCATGCTAATGCGAAAACAGCTTGGGTTCGGTGTTCTACAAGGGTGCGAGGCGGCAGCTCACGCAGCTTGAGCTTTAGTTGGTAACATTACAGACGAAAAGGCCCTGATCAAGCTGGATTTCAAAAATTACTTTCAATTTGGTGTGGAGGGACGCTGTACTTTGTGCTGTTCATCGTCATTTCCCTTCCCTCTACTCTTTTGTACATTCATGGTACAGAATGGATCTAAAGCTACTTTTTTGGTGAATATGAAATTGACTCACGAGAAGGCGTCCAACAGGGTGACCCCCCTTGCTCCTCTCCTTTTCTGCTTAGTCATCAAGCAAGTCACAGAAATCCTGTCCAGCACGCTTAACATCTGGTTCTTAGATGATGGTACCCTAGCTGGTTCCCAAGACTCGCTCCTGGAGGACCTCAGAAAAATCCAGTAGCAAGGTGCAATTTTAGGCCTCATCCTGAACCCTTCTAAGTGCGAATAAATATGTTCCAACCAGGGCATCGTAGAGAGAATAGAGGATCTTCTGCCAATATCCATATAACTAAACCTGAAGATAGCACACTCCTAGGAGCCCCCCTGGGGTTGAAAACCATCGATGAGGTCCTTGATAAGAACATTTCCGATCTCAAGAGGATAAATGGGAGAATTGAAGATATTGATGCTCATGACGCACTCTACCTCATCACCAGATTCCTGTCCCTCCCTAGGTTAACCTACTTTTTGAAGTGTTCACCATCCTACAGTAGCCAAAATCTAGGTGAGTATGACCTGTTACTGATATCAATGCTAGAAAAAGCCCTCAGCCTCTCTCTCGATGACCTACAGTGGAAACAAGGCTCTCTTCCTGTAAGACTTGGGACCTCGAAGTTCGAACAGCAACGCAAATCGCTCCGAGGTCATCAACAGCGCCATCTGTAGGGGTATGTGCAACACATGCTGTAATCTCCGAAAGTTCTTCACCGTTTGCTTTGAAATTTTGACGCAACGTTACATTCAAATACGTGCATGTTTTTATATACCAACTATTTAGATGCCACACCTGTGACAGCTAAAAACATACGTTTTTTGAAAAACAGCTTTATCTGTTGCACGTAGGAGCAACACACAAAATACACAATATGTTACGATTCTTTTTCAGTGTTTCCGATTGCATTGATAAATTGAAGTTTCTTAGATTTTGATTTATTTTCATTTTGATTTAATTATTTTGTGTGACGTTGCATTGGAATTGAGCTGTGTTGTTTACCATACCGTTCATTTCGTGGGTATAGCTTATTTGTTTCTTTTTTCATTGCTTTTCATTTTGTTTTTTTAACTGTTCTTATTTTTCAGTGCAATTGGTGGTGAAATTGAGCTGTGTCAATTGATCTGCATTTGAATTTAAGTATTTCATTAGTATTTTTTGTTTTTGTTTGGAAAACAAGAAAATGGACAACATGTTTATTTCACAGCTGCAAATGTGCAACAAACAGCTATGAATCCACCGGCTACATCGTAAACTACTTTCTTCATGTTGCCAAAATGAAGCGTTTGTGATAACATTGCTGTATTCGGAAGTACCTACGTATTACACATGGAATGCCAGTAGAAAATAATTTGAATTACGCAAACAAGGAGAGGGAGTCGACGAACAACCTGGCATATTCAAATAAACTACGATAGGCAGACTGTACACTATGCATCCAAATCAAGATGAATGCTTCTTTCTTCGCATGCTGGTGGTAAATTTGCTAACGTCTTTCTAGCCATTGAGATTTGTCAACGGCGTTACAAATGCCACTTTCCGTAGTGCATGTCAACCTCTGAATTTATTGAAAAAACCACTGACACTAGCCGGTCGGCCGAGCGGACAACACGCTGGACTTGTGATCCTGTGGTCCTGGGTTCGATCCCAGGCGCCGGCGAGAAACAACGGGCAGAGTTTCTTTCACCCTATGCCCCTGTTACCTAGCAGTAATATAGGTACCTGGGTGTTAGTCAGCTGTCACGGGCTGCTTCCTGGGGGTGGAGGCCTGGTCGAGGACCGGGCCGCGGGGACACTAAAAAGCCCCGAAATCATCTCAAGATAACCTCAAGATAACTAGGATGTATGCATTAATGACGCGTCCAACGCCACATCCAAATCAAATTCGTGCGTTGTTTGCAATCATATTGACCACCGTCTCTCCTTCATCTCCAACAGAGTTATGGGAGAAATATATATCGCACATGGCTGAAGATATTGTCCGTCGAATACGAAGGAAAATTCAAATATGAACATGGATTTCACAGCAGAAAACTATATCGAAGCGTTGATAATGATAGAAGATTTGTGGTTAGAAATCGCAAGGTTCTAAATCAATTGTAAATGCCATCACCGAATCGATCTGCTGTTGCTTCGTTCGATGTAGAATTGCGTCGTGAACAAAATTACAACACGGGTGATCTATTGTCGTAGGTGCAATCAAATATTCCTAAGCTAACGCTTGAGCGAAAAGGCATTTACAATCAAATAATTCAAACTGTCAATAACGGGTTTGGAGAAATCTTCTTAGATGCGCCACGAGGAACTGTAAAGCCTTCCTAGTTAGATTGATTCTGGCAGCATTTCGATCCCAAAATGGCATAACCTTAGCTCTTGCATCGTCCGGAATAGCTGCGACATTGTTACCAGGTGGAAAAACTGTGATGGGAAAAAATATGCTTTTTTGAAAAACTGTGTTTTTCATGTTTTCATGTGAGGAAAATCTTCGAAACCTCTTTCCCGATTGCCTTGAAATTTTGACACAACGTTGCATTCGATTTGGCGCCATTTTTACATACCATCTATATATATGCCTCACCTGTGACAGGAAAAAACGTGTTTTTTTTAAAACAACGCCATTTGTTGGACGTAATAGCAACACACACTGTTATCTCCAAAAGTTTTTCACCGATTGCTTTGAAATTTTGACACAAAGTCCATTCGCATACTCGCATGTTTTTATATGCCTACTATATAGATACCACACATGTGACAGGTAAAAACATGTTTTTTTTTAAACAGTGCCATCTGTTGTACATAATAGAAACACACGCTATACTAAATATGTTACGATTCCATTTCAGTGTTTCCGACTGCATTGATAAATTTAATTTTCATAGATTTCAATTTATTTTCATATTGATTTAATTATTTTGTGTGACATTGCATTGGAAATGAGCTGTGTTGTTTACTATACCGTTCATTTCGTGAGTATAAGTATAGATGTCATACCTGTGACAGATAAAAGCATGTTTTTTTTTTAAAAACAATGCCATCTGTTGCATGTAAAAGCAACACACGCTATACTAAGCATGTTACGATTCCACGAGTCGTCGAAAAGAAGTTCTTGTAAAACAGTTTAATAGGAGGTACAAGTGTCATAAAACTAAGGAGAGTGTCCTGAAAGAATTATTAATAGGAACGTTATCCCCACAGACATAAATAAGAAGATACAATTAACAATTTACTACAAAAACAAGAAGACGGCCAACCTACTCATGAAAAACTCGCCAGACACCAAACAGAGCGCCTTGAAAGAAACCAACATCGTCTATGCCTTCACAGGCCGACTTGGGGACTGTCAGTCCCAAACATCTCAGTAAATAGGCGAGACAACAACGTCTCTTTCTAGGCGATTAACAATGCACAAGCAACAGCGCTCCATCAAGGAGCATATTATCTCACACAACCAGACCATCACCAAAGAAATCTTAACAGGCAACACAGAAATTATCAACAGATACAACGATAGCAGGAGACTCGACATCAGCGAGGCCTTACTCATCAAAAAGGCAAAACCAGCAATCAACAGCCAATTAGCACATAATTACATTCTACCAACTTCAAGACCCTGAACCAACACAGAAGCAAGAAGATAAAACACGCAATGGTGTACCCATTGATTCACTTGTTTGTTTCAATCATGTCCTGTATCATCTCACCCCAAGCAAATATAAGCATTGGCAGAGTATGTAAATTGTCTTGGAAAATGTACGTTTCTTGCGAAATGGTTCTAGGCGTCAGACCATAAATAAAGTGTGAAAATGATCATTGGAGAGTTATTTTTTCAATTACCCTCGACAATGAAGGAAAACATAAGAAATATTGAGAAGACTCGTATTAGAATCATTAATCTTACCCTTTCGGTCATATTCAACATCATATGTCTACAAGAAAGACTGCTACCAATATATATATATATATATATATATATATATATATATATATATATATATATATATATATATGCAATTGACGATCACAAAACACTGATCATTTATGCGGAAAATCCACAGAGAAAAATGAAAGGAGGTAACCTCCTCCTTTCAAGACCTCCTTTCATTTTTCTCTGTGGATTTTCCGCATATATATATATATATATATATATATATATATATAATATATATATATATATATATATTATATATAATATATATATATATATATATATATATATTGGTGTATACTGGCAGCAGGTTTTCTTTTAAACATGTCTCATTAAATATGACCGCATATTCTGTATTTACTATCTTCTGATTTAGGGCTTCTATCCCTCTAACTATTTTCTTAGCATCAGGGCTTAGCTAAAATAGGAGTTCTCCAAAACTCATTTTCGTAATTTCCGCGTGAAGAAAAGAGGTGAATTACTACAGAATGTATTACACTATTTATACAATATGCACAACGTTTCGAACCTCCATGGTTTATTCTCAAGTGAAGAAATTTTACAATGTGGTTGATTTTATTCCCGCACTGGGTCAGGTGATTTGTCTTATCTGATTTAGGGCTTCTATCCCTCTAACTATTTTCTTAGCATCAGGGCTTAGCTGAAATAGGAGTTCTCCAAAACTCATTTTCGTAATTTCCGGGTGAAGAAAAGAGGTGAATTACTATAGAATGTATTACACTTATTTATACAATATGCACAACGTTTCGAACCTCCATGGTTCATTCTCAAGTGAAGAAATTTTACAATGTGGTTGATTTTATTCCCGCACTGGGTCAGATGATTTGTCTTATCACCTGACCCAGTGCGGGTATAAAATCAACCACATTGTAAAATTTCTTCACTTGAGAATGAACCATGGAAGTTCGAAACGTTGTGCATATTGTATAAATAAGTGTAATACATTCTATAGTAATTCACCTCTTTTCTTCACCAGGAAATTACGAAAATGAGTTTTGGAGAACTCCTATTCAGCTAAGCCCTAATGCTAAGAAAATAGTAAATACAGAATATGCGGTCATATTTAATGAGACATATATATATATATATATATATAATATTATATATATATAATATATATATATAATGTATATATATAATATATATAATATAGATATATATATATATATACATATATATATATATATATATATATATATATATATATATATATATATATATTATATATATATATATATATATATATATATATATATATATGTGAGAAAGCTGCATGAACGCGCAAGCCATATATCACTAAGAACTCTTTGACCCGGCCAGGATTCGAACCCATGCCGTCCAGGATCACCCTTAAACATACACAGTACCGTGACCACCGCACCAATGATCGTCTAAATCAGACGATCATTGGTGCGGTGGTCACGGTACTGTGTACGTTTAGGGGTGATCCTGGACGGCATGGGTTCGAATCCTGGCCGGGTCAAAGAGTTCTTAGTGATATATATATATATATATATATATATTATATATATATATATATATATATATATATATATATATATATATATATATATATATATATATATATATATATATATTGTGACGATAATCTTTTTCAAGAGAGATTGAGCCTGCTCTTCCTTCATTCGTTACATATATTCTACATTCAAGATACGTGCAGCAATAGCAAAAGTTTGTCAAGGCAGCCACACACCTGTTCACCCCCCATTCCTGCACCCCCCACTTCTCCTCACCGGCTCAGCGCGACACTTCAACTAGCCAACTACCAGCTGTCGGCCTGCCTGCATTCTGATTGGTTGGTCAGGATCACACCACTTCTGCTCCGCACCACGCACGCCCTCTACCCAAGTCAACGTTTAGGTCGCGCCACGACACCTTCCTCAGAATATCTTGTGCTCTTAAGCTGTGAACATCTAATTGATATTCCTCGAGTATCAAGTAGCGTTCTGGCTTGCGCTAATATTCCAGCACCATTTTATTACTTGTATTATATTTTGTATTTTGTTAACGTAATCCATTACTTATTCATTTTATGTTAGTCTTTTTTCACTTGTTATGTTTGCACTTTGCCAAGCCAAGAAATTGTCTTTATTTAAATTTGTTTTCTAGAGTAATTAATTTCATTGTTTATCTTTTGTGTTTTGTGTGTCTTCCCCTACCTTACCACAGACTATCAGGCAAGCAGTCTTTTTTTTTTTACATGTATGTGACCAGGCATTGACATCTGCCATTGGAAGACTGCCGAACACCATACTCCAATACTTTACCGTCACAATATATATATATATATATTTATATATATATATATATATAATATATATATATATATATATATATATTATATATATATATATTCTTGGGGACCATTCAGGCTTGTTTGCATATATATATATATATATATATATATATATATATATATATATATATATATATATATATATATAATATATNTGACGGTGTGTCCCCCCCTTCTAATTCTCCCACGCCTGCTGTAAGAGTCATGTCCACTATTCCCGAGCGTTCTCTACATTGCAGGCAACAATTGAACATATGTGGGAGAGAACAGTATTCTCGAAGAGCGAGAAATTTGAGAAAATGTAGTATTTTGTCCTGTGGGATAGGCCCTTTAGGGAGCCAATATGGCGCTGGCAAGTCTGTTCTCCCGCCAAACTGTGTGACGTCAGTGGCGCCAGATTGGTCACCGTCAGCGACTTGGCACTGGGAGCCAATGAAAACCAACTTTGGGAAAAGTGACGTCACATAGGCATAGGGGGTCCGCCCGTGTTGGCGCCAGGCGACATCAGTCTTGCACGACGCGTCCGAGAGGTAGGACGCGCGATCGGTCGTCCTGTCAGAGTGACGGATTTACCGAACTCCGGTGGATTTAAGCGTCTCCAGTTGTTGGCACGTACTCTGTGAGGTCTTCCTGCAACCCAGTAGTGGCTCAGATAAGGAATTGACAGAATATTGAGCAACAAGTGCTCAGGGGACAGGTGCGTTGCAAGAAGTGGGCCGGGCATCGACGTGTGTCGTCGTTGGCAGTTCACCAGTATAAGAGACAGCTTAGTGGCCGGGCCATCCACCGTGAGTGAACCAGGTTGACAGCCTTGTCAACCAGGTTGAACGTGTGATCGACGATCCTGTCAAGTTTGACAGTAACCCCACCTTCGTGGAACCCTACGAGTCGACAGTTGGATGCAAGCACGTCGAGAAGTCTTCCCAAATACCTAGCGATATATCTAGACGACGAGGGAATTGACAGTGTTGTGAGCTTCAAGAGCTCTGAAGTCGGGTGCTGTGCGTGTGTCGTCCGGGACGGCTGATTACTTCAGTGACTTCGTAGTGGTGAGAGGCAGTTACTCTGGGAGTACAGTGACAAGAACTAATTGGGAAACGTACGACGACCGCCGAGACGTATGGCTGGCTGCCGTAGTTGGGAGGAAAGTTGACGGCCAGGAGACCGACTTCAACCCAGCGACGTACTGTAGGGAAAGAAGCACGGACCTGCTGGGTACAGAAGCGGCGAGACGCGACATCCTAAGGTGTGGGCTTGTGTTTCTGGATGAACGAGGCGAGAGCCTGGACCAGGAGCTACAACCCAACTGTCATCCTAGGATAGGTGAAGTAGGTGTTTACAGTTACCCTCCCATTTCCCCTTTAGTTAGCTAATATATTCTTGTCAGGATATTTTGTATGTCGTGAGCAAGTCTCACCTGAGTTTAAGTCACAGAGAGCACAGTGTGCGGTGAGCCTGCCCAGAGCGCTCACAATATCAGTTTACATATATATCTATGTGTGGGTGTGTGCAAGCACCAAGATTCATCAGAGAATTTACTGTGACTATTATTAATCTACAGTGAGTATTATTATTATATATATATATATTGGTAGTGAACCAGATATTGGTGTATTGAACTCTATATAATCTATTGATATAAATGCCTGTGGATTGATCTATATAAACTATTGATATAAATGCCTGTGTGTTGATCTCTATAATCTATCAATATAAATGCCCGTGTGTTGATCTCCATAATCTATCGATATAAATGCCTGTGTGTTGATCTCTATGATCTATTGATATATATATGCCTGAAGTTTGATTAATGATTTATATATGACATGATTGTGTACTGAATAATATCATATACGTGAAGTGTTTGCCAGTGATATCTCTGTGAGAGGAAGTATAAATATAAAGAAAAGTTCAGTGATCAAGTGAGTGCATTCACAGTAAATATTATTAAGAATAGAGTAATCTTTTGGTACGGTGAAAAGTCACTGTGAGAGTATTGTGAATATAGATGTTGATCGTGAGGCCAGTGAAATCATAAGTAAACCATGTGAACGTTGAATAGTGTTTTGGAAAAAGTTAAATAAACGGGGATCGTGACAATTAGAAAACAAGTACTAGTCTGTTCCCACGATCGCGAGGGTCCCGGCCAGCTGAGTCTGACAGGTGACACGTGCCGATGTTGCCATATGGTGCGCTCTAGAATATTATGCTATGAATGGAGCGATTGTCATATATTAATTCTGATACATTGATGCATATATATTTCTCGTTGTCTTTTAAGTAAAATACCAAAACTCTTTGGTGTTTGATATCATCCCCTCCATTTATCTTGTGACCGTGTGAGGATGTAAAGTAGAGTGACCTGCCTGATATATATTACTGGATTTGGCTCTTGCCACAATTACACCTGACCACTGCAGTGTTACTGGCCACCTAAAAAACCAGTTGGCGACCTTGGAGGCTGTGTAAGAGTTCGGTGTCGGGAGGGCCACAGATTGAGGGAACGATCTGTGCACCCACTCATCTTATAATCTAAAGGCCGGTTGTGAGATCGACTGGGATACTCTCCGAGGCCAGCAGTGGAGCCTAAGGGATTGAGGGAAGACCCGCCGAACGACGGTGAGTAAGGGTTATTGTTGGAGCAACCACCTGGAAAGGAGATCCAGTCTACTGTTGCTTTAACCCTTCTCTAACGAGAACACCGTGAAACCCCGACAATATGCAATAAGATAGTTATAAATCAAATCGCCTTACACTACAAAAAGAAAGTTGCACGTACAGGGACAGTAATATCTCTTTCACAGTTTAGACAAAACAGTTCAAAGAAAACCCAGGAAACCCGGTGTTTCGTCAATAACCAAATGGGCCCGAACGATATAAAGGCACAATCTACATCATCAAATTCAAAGTAAGAACTATTTACAATCAATTACAGAAAGATGTGTAATCCAAAATTCCCAAATTAATGCTCAACTCATAGCTTGCACAAAAATGACGAAGTCTTCCTGGTTGCAAAAAAAAAGAACTGGTGTCGTTATTGGAAGGCGAACAATCACAGCACCACCTACACAGAACATTAACAAACATTGTACATGACATTAGCCCAATGGCTGACAATAGGAAGCTATGACAAGGAATTCACATGCTATCAAACTGACAATTATCCAGATCCCTAAATGCAACTCAGTACATGAGGTAAACTATGCACAGCATGACAGGTATAACTACATGAACAAATACATTTTTTCCCCTTAATAATTGAGTATATACATTAAAAAGTAACAATGAAAGACAAATGTGATTCATTGATCCTCACCTTACTCAAATGCAGTCGTACAGTCAGGGATAAAACGTAACAAACCATGTAGAAATAGCATGATAAAGAATAATTGAATCAACACAATATATCCTTAAATGACTCCATTCAAACATTGAATCTCAAACAAGAATATCTGCATACCAACTATACATTTATACTGGGACAATCCAAGTCCTCAAGTACAAAGCGTAACACATTAGTATATACATAGTAGGATATAAAGTTATGCATGACAAGTCTTAACACATTATATTTAAAATATGCCTTGACTCTCCCTCCCACCCCCCTACTCCTGGAGGGACAGAATCCAAAATCATCACTACCTGAACTTTCAGTGGGAAATAATCAATAACAATGTCACATCCCACTGAACAGTAACGTATTGAGTAAACATAAACCCGGAATGCATGGTAAACCCAAAGGATGTAAATCTTCAAGCAACAAGCTATGCATACACCATAAATACAATTAAGTCAACCACAACTTGGAAAGAAGTTATAACTAGTGTTGACCCAGCCGCATATTACCCAACACGTACCATATTATACCTCAACAAAAATAAAAAGACCAATAAGAGAAGTGCAAGTAACTAAACATCCAACACGACGACACCTCCCACCTGCACCCAGTCAAGCACCTGGTTGTCCTGGGTACTGTGTCGACCCAAGCACCTGGTTGTCCTGGGTACTGTGTCGACCCAAGCACCTGGTTGTCCTGGGTACTGTGTCGACCCAAGCACCTGGTTGTCCTGGGTACTGTGTCGACCCAAGCACCTGGTTGCTCTGGGTACTGTGTCGACCCAAGCACCTGGCTGTCCTGGGTACTGTGTCGACCCAAGCACCTGGCTGTCCTGGGTACTGTGTCGACCCAAGCACCTGGTTGTCCTGGGTACTGTGTCGACCCAAGCACCTGGTTGTCCTGGGTACTGTGTCGACCCAAGCACCTGGTTGTCCAGGGTACTGTGTTGACCCAAGCACCTGGTTGTCCTGGGTACTGTGTCGACCCAAGCACCTGGTTGCTCTGGGTACTGTGTTGACCCAAGCACCTGGTTGTCCTGGGTACTGTGTCGACCCAAGCACCTGGTTGCTCTGGGTACTGTGTTGACCCAAGCACCTGGTTGTCCTGGGTACTGTGTCGACTGAAACACCTGGTTGTCCTGGGTACTGGGTCGGCCCAAGCACCTGGTTGTCCTGGGTACTGTGTCGACCCAAGCACCTGGTTGTCCTGGGTACTGCATCGACCCCAGTACCTGGTTGCTCTGAGTACTGTGTCGCTCTAATATCTTGGTTATTAATACTGGGTCGCCCCAAACACCTGGTTACCCTGGGTGCTGGTCGACCCAAGCACCTGGTAGCCCAGGGTACTGGGTTGACCCATGTTTCCCTGTTGCCCAGGGTACTGTGTCGACCCAAGCACCTGGTTTCCCTGGATACTGGGTCGACCCAATATCACAACACAACCACCTGCGCCCAAGATTCCTTGAATCTTTGCCGCAGGTGATTGTGTTGTGATTTTGTGGCACTGCTTCAAACATCTGTAATTGTGCACTCTTGACTTGATCCGTGTTCGTGTTACTGAAATACTTAAGTACTGATTCAACATCCCAACGAGCCTAGTATAGCTGGAATATCTTATTCAGATCAAATTATCCCATATATAACTGAAGTTCAGTGGCGCTAAGAACCATTTCCTCTTGAATATATTAAAGAAACTTGGCGAAGTTTTCTTTCAATTTAATCTTCCTGATACTGATTGAGAGAAACCATATATATTCATCATGACTACATGATTCTCTAATGTTAACTTTCATCTATCTCAGTCAAGAATGTATCATCAATATAATTTACAGTAGATGTTGGAAAGTTTGAAAATCGTGGGTATCTAAGCATGACGAGGAAGAAATATTATAATTTCAATGATTGCAGGTCAGAGGTCTAGAACACTGTAAGAGCACATTTGCACCACCAGTTATTTACAACTCATTAATGTAGAAAACACGTTGAAATTATTCAAACTTCTAACTTCTTACAACTCATTTAAGACATAACTACAGAGTCAATTTTGTAACAACAGACACTAACATTCAGCTCCAAGAGGTCTAAATTATTGGATGAGTGTTTTCGTGTGTTAGTCGGTTCTTCTTCCGGTCGAAGTGACTTGAAAACCCAGAATTCCGAAACTTCGAGCCAGACGTCTTAGGCGATGATTTTCTTCCAGGGAAAGATAGTCTGTGACCTCCACTAAGAGGTTGTTGGTGGTGACGCCCTCACGGTCAAGTCCTCTCAGAAGATTCTCCACACCCACACCTGCAGTAGGGAGCCAACTTTGAAGTTCATACACGGCTGCTTCATACACTTTTGCAGCAAAATCTACGATCATTATATATAGCTTGTAGTAAAATGATATACAGAGCCATTCAGAGTGGTGATTGTGGTGTCTCTGGTAGTGATAGTGTGGTATGTGATGGTAGTGTTGATATTTGTGGTAAAATTGAATTTGATGCTCTTGGTATCTCTGGTAGTGTTGTTTGCGGTAGTCTTATTGGAATCTGTGGAAGTGTTGTGTGTGGTGTTTTGGTACCTGTGGTGGTGGTGTTGTTGGGATCTGGTCTGTGGTAGTGCTGTATGTGGTGGTGTTGATGGCATGTGCGGTCAATCCATCCTCCTGTTTAAATAGTATTTTTGCAACTATGTGCACCATCGTACATACATAGACGTAATAGACAATTAGATAGTAAAATTTGGTACTATTCTCTTTATAGTCCGAAAAATTAAAGCTAAAACCCCAAACTAAATATTTATAGGATGAGTATAGCATTTATATGTATTTCCCTGGGTATTGGGTAGACCCAAGCGACCTGGTGGCCCCGGGAGCTGGATCAACCCAAACACCTGGTTGACTCGGGTATTGGGTCAAAACAAGGAACGGGTTTCCCCTTGGTATTGGGCCGACCCATGCACCTGGTTGCCCCGGGAATTGGGTCGTCCCAAGCACCTGGGGCGACCCAGGGCGACCCAGGTTGATATCTGTAATAGTGATGAATTTGGGGTTTTCTTAGCAACGTCAATACGAAAGCTTTTCCCATTTTGTCCAAATTCAATAGTACTGATTTGTAATTTCTAATTGCCTTTTACGTTACCATATGCACGATGGTCCTCGTTGTTATATTAGTACTACCTAAATAGAGGGAATGAGCTGTTGTGGTAGTGATAAATTTGGTGTTAGTATCTGAAGTAGTGATGAATTTGGGGTTAATATCTGTAGAAGTGATGAATTTGGTGTAGGTATCTAAATTATGGATGAATTTGGTGTTGGTATCTGAAGTATTGATGAACTTGGTGTTGCTATCTGTGGTATTGACGAATTTGGTGTTGTATCTGCGACAGTAGTGTCATGTTGTATTTGGTGGTGAAGTTTGTGCCTGTGGTAGTGATGAATTTGGCTGTACTGCCCGAATCTGTGAGATAAATTTTTAGTGTTGTATGTGGTGTTGTTGTATGTAGTGGTATTGTATGTGGTGGTATTGTATGTGGTGGTATTGTATGTGGTGGTATTGTATGTGGTGGTATTGTATGTGGTGATGTTGTATGTGGTGATGTTGTATGTGGTGGTATTGTATGTGGTGGTATTGTATGTGGTGGTATTGTATGTGGTGGTATTGTATGTGGTGGTATTGTATGTGGTGATGTTGTATGTGGTGGTATTGTATGTGGTGGTATTGTATGTGGTGATGTTGTATGTGGTGGTATTGTATGTGGTGGTATTGTATGTGGTGGTATTGTATGTGGTGATGTTGTATGTGGTGGTATTGCATGTGGTGGTATTATATGTGGTGGTGTTGTATGTGGTGGTGTTGTATGTGGTGGTGTTGTATGTGGTGGTATTGTATGTGGTGGTGTTGTATGTGGTGACGATGTATGTGATGGTATTGTTGGTATCGGTGGTAGTGTTGAATGTGGTGGTGATGTTGGTATTTGTTGTAGTGCTGTATGTGGTGGTTATGTGGGTATCTGTGGTGGTGATGTGGGTAACTGTGGTGGTGTTGTGGGTATCTGTGGTGGTGTTGTGGGTATCTGTGGTGGTGTTGTGGGTATCTGTGGTGGTGATGTATGTGGTGTTATTGGTACCTGTGGTAGACACCACATACAATACTACAACAGAATCCAACAACACCAACACACACAACACTACCACAGAGACAATAACACCACCACCATATTCAACACTACTATAGATCCCAACACCATAACATACAACACTACACAGATACCAACAGCACCACTACATTCAACACTACTAGAGATACCAACACCACCACATACAACACTACCACTTTCAACATTTCTACAGATACCAATATATCAATGAGGTAAGATGCAGAGGTTCCCACCAACCTCCAAAGGGGAATAATGGCCAGCTATCATCAGCAGTTAGAGAAGACGAGCCCAATAACTTCCTCTCATCTGAAAACCTCACTCAGGCGATCACAGCGACGTCTGCTAGAACACGTCACTGACGGAAAAAGCCCTGATCAAACTGGTCTCCAGTATCATTCACAAACCATTAGAATACTGCTGTTATGTCGACTACATATTTGTAATAATAAAAGGACTAGAAGGACTAATCAATCTAAAGCGCAATCTAGAGAGAAAGAGTCAGGATGTTGACCAGACTACACACTAGAAGGTGAAGGGACGACGACGTTTCGGTTCGTCCTGGAAAATTCTCAAGTCGATTGAGAATGGTCCAGGACGGACCGAAACGTCGTCGTCCCTTCTAGTGTGTGGTCTGGTCAACTAACTTTAGCCACGTTATTGTGACTCATCGCCTGCAAGAGTCAGGACTTTGTTTCTCCCAAGAGAATAATTACAATAACAATCTGCCTTTTCTGGATGTGTTAATAATAAAAACAGTAACCTATTAGGCCCAAATGGTAGGAGTGAGTGCCCCGAAAGATATAAAGCCAGTGTTCTCAGCTCTTGTATTCGTCGAGCCCTTACCCAAAAGCACTGTAGTGTCCAATAATCTATATTGTACTGAGTTAAAAAGTGTTAGAAACACTTAAAAAAGAAACACTTTCAAACAATTCATTAGAAACGCTTCAGATTCCATTAAGTACGACAGTGTTGGACAAAACAGTGCCTTCGGTTTCTCTAAAAGAATTCCAACTAAACAAATATAACATGAAAAGTATTGTTAGCTAAATTAGAGCCCTAAGGAACTCAATGTTGCTCATATGCTCCTGATATTCATATGTCTAAGGTATACATACTGGTGAGGTCAGTGCCGCAGAAGCTCAGAAAAGGGTAGCACAAAATTGTGTGGCGAGGACAAAGTTGCCGAGCCAGACGACAACACCAGTCGAGGTCGGGGCTGTCATCGGTGAAGCTGCGGACGATTGTCAGTTCGAGTCCACATCCCCTATATGGCAGACTGGGCAAGGTGGCCAGGTCCTCGTTGCCCGCGGCTTCCACGATAATACCTGAAGACACAAATAGGATATAGATACTCTGCCCTTGTGGATTTCTAAGCTAAAAAACTAGAAGACATTAAGAAAGATCCACTGCCCCTATTTAGTGGTGTTTTAAACTTGGCATAAAATTGTATCACATTTGGTGCAACTAATTTAGGAATTATAAGAATTTTATGTTGTCATCAGAGTCCAAGAGGTGAGGTAGCTCGGGAACTGCAAGAGTGATGAATATTCCTACAAAAATGTTGTTGTCACTAACAAGTTTAAGTTTGCGAATTACCCGATGCGTTTACTCAACACTGGGCTTGGAAAATGTTGGGTTGAAAAGCTCCTTGATTATAAATATCATTTTAAGTAGCTCCTGGCTGAAAAATACATGTTAAGCAGCTCCTTGTTGGTAAATGTTGCTTTTTCTAGTCATTTTCTTATAACTCATCTGAGTGGTAAGTGCCATGGCCAGCTGACCATCCCTCCAGCCTCCACCCGTCGTCCACCCTCCCACAACAGCTCAAACCCTAAGGGAAAAACACCCACCCAGGGCTCCGCGTGAGGACGACATTCTACAAGTTGGCGCTACTGGAGCAGAACCTCTCTGGGTGGCCGAATCTGTGGTCCATAAAGCAGCCTTATCCTTCAGAACAGGATCGGCAGGTGGGTTCACAGGACTGAAACCCAACCACCTCAAGCAAATGCTCAACCCTGCACTGGGTGACATTGCACAGAACCTCTTGGTGGAACTAACCAGATTCACCAACACATGTCTGGCTGGCAACATACCAGAGACCATAAGACCTATCTTTTTTGGAGCATGTCTCTGTGCTCTAAAGAAAAAGGATGGAGGATCAGTCAATAGCTGTGGCCAATTCCCTCCAGCGTTTCGTTGGAAAGGCTGCTTCGAGAACAGTTAGTGAGGCAGCGACCAGCATGCTAATGCGAAAACAGCTTGGGTTCGGTGTTCCACAAGGGTGCGAGGCGGCAGCTCACGCAGCTTGAGCTTTAGTTGGTAACATTACAGACGAAAAGGCCCTGATCAAGCTGGATTTCAAAAATTACTTTCAATTTGGTGTGGAGGGACGCTGTACTTTGTGCTGTTCATCGTCATTTCCCTTCCCTCTACTCTTTTGTACATTCATGCTACAGAATGGATCTAAAGCTACTTTTTTGGTGAATATGAAATTGACTCACGAGAAGGCGTCCAACAGGGTGACCCCCCTTGCTCCTCTCCTTTTCTGCTTAGTCATCAAGCAAGTCACAGAAATCCTGTCCAGCACGCTTAACATCTGGTTCTTAGATGATGGTACCCTAGCTGGTTCCCAAGACTCGCTCCTGGAGGACCTCAGAAAAATCCAGAGCAAGGTGCAATTTTAGGCCTCATCCTGAACCCTTCTAAGTGCGAATAAATATGTTCCAACCAGGGCATCATAGAGAGAATAGAGGATCTTCTGCCAAATATCCATATAACTAAACCTGAAGATAGCACACTCCTAGGAGCCCCCCTGGGGTTGAAAACCATCAATGAGGTCCTTGATAAGAACATTTCCGATCTCAAGAGGATAAATGGGAGAATTGAAGATATTGATGCTCATGACGCACTCTACCTCATCACCAGATTCCTGTCCCTCCCTAGGTTAACCTACTTTTTGAAGTGTTCACCATCCTACAGTAGCCAAAATCTAGGTGAGTATGACCTGTTACTGATATCAATGCTAGAAAAGCCCTCAGCCTCTCTCTCGATGACCTACAGTGGAAACAAGGCTCTCTTCCTGTAAGACTTGGGGACCTCGAAGTTCGAACAGCAACGCAAATCGCTCCGAGGTCATCAACAGCGCCATCTGTAGGGGGTATGTGCAACACATGCTGTAATCTCCGAAAGTTCTTCACCGTTTGCTTTGAAATTTTGACGCAACGTTACATTCAAATACGTGCATGTTTTTATATACCAACTATTTAGATGCCACACCTGTGACAGCTAAAAACATACGTTTTTTGAAAAACAGCTTTATCTGTTGCACGTAGGAGCAACACACAAAATACACAATATGTTACGATTCTTTTTCAGTGTTTCCGATTGCATTGATAAATTGAAGTTTCTTAGATTTTGATTTATTTTTATTTTTATTTAATTATTTTGTGTGACGTTGCATTGGAATTGAGCTGTGTTGTTTACCAAACTGTTCATTTCGTGGGTATAGCTTATTTGTTTCTTTTTCATTGCTTTTCATTTTGTTTTTTTAACTGTTCTTATTTTTCAGTGCAATTGGTGGTGAAATTGAGCTGTGTCGATTGATCTGCATTTGAATTTAAGTATTTCATTAGTATTTTTGTTTTTTGTTTGGAAAACAAGAAAATGGACAACATGTTTATTTCACAGCTGCAAATGTGCAACAAACAGCTATGAATCCACCGGCTACATCATAAACTATTTTCTTCATGTTGCCAAAATGACGCGTTTGTGATAACATTGCTGTATTCGGAAGTACCTACGTATTACACATGGAATGCCAGTAGAAAATAATTTGAATTACGCAAACAAGGAGAGGGAGTCGACGAACAACCTGGCATATTCAAATAAACTACAATAGGCAGACTGTACACTATGCATCCAAATCAAGATGAATGCTTCTTTCTTCGCATGCTGGTGGTAAATTTGCCAACGTCTTTCTAGCCATTGAGATTTGTCAACGGCGTTACAAATGCCACTTTCCGTAGTGCATGTCAAGCTCTGAATTTATTGAAGAACCACTGACACTAGCCGGTCGGCCGAGCGGACAGCACGCTGGACTTGTGATCCTGTGGTCCTGGGTTCGATCCCAGGCGCCGGCGAGAAACAACGGGCAGAGTTTCTTTCACCCTATGCCCCTGTTACCTAGCAGTAATATAGGTACCTGGGTGTTAGTCAGCTGTCACGGGCTGCTTCCTGGGGGTGGAGGCCTGGTCGAGGACCGGGCCGCGGGGACACTAAAAAGCCCCGAAATCATCTCAAGATAACCTCACGATAACTAGGATGTATGCATTAATGACGCGTCCAACACGCCACATCCAAATCAAATTCGTGCATTGTTTGCAATCATATTGACCACCGTCTCTCCATCTCCAACAGAGTTATGGGAGAAATATATATCGCACATGGCTGAAGATATTGTCCGTCGAATACGAAGGAAAATTCAAATATGAACATGGATTTCACAGCAGAAAACTATAACGAAGCGTTGATAATGATTGAAGATTTGTGGTTAGAAATCGCAAGGTTCTAAATCAATTGTAAATGCCATCACCGAATCGATCTGCTGTTGCTTCGTTCGATGTAGAATTGCGTCGTGAACAAAATTACAATACGGGTGATCTGCTGTCGTATGTGCAGTCAAATATTCCTAAGCTAACGCTTGAGCGAAAAGGCATTTACAATCAAATAATTCAAACTGTCAATAACGGGTTTGGAGAAATCTTCTTAGATGCGCCACGAGGAACTGTAAAGCCTTCCTAGTTAGATTGATTCTGGCAGCATTTCGATCCCAAAATGGCATAACCTTAGCTCTTGCATCGTCCGGAATAGCTGCGACATTGTTACCCGGTGGAAAAACTGCTACTTCGGCTTTGAAATTGCCATTGAACATGCAATTCATTGAAACTCCCACGTGCAACATTTCCAAAGCATTCGGCATGGAAAAGTATTGCAGAAATGTAAACTTATTGTTTAGGATGAATGCACATTAGCCCACAAAAATCGCTCGAGGCTCTTGATCGATCATCGCAAGATTTGCGTGGAAACGTCAGACCATTTGGGAACGCATTAATATTGCTTGCAGGAGATTTCAGGCAAACGTACCTGTAATTCCTCGAAATAAGACCGTCGACACTGTTGAGGATGGAGATGAAGCTGTTAGTTATCCAACAGAATTTTTAATTCACTTGATCTGTCAGGGATACCATCAAACGTACGGCAATTGAAAATCTGCGTGCCAATTATCATGTTGTGAAATATTAATCAGCTAAAGCTATGCAACGCCACGAGCCTGGCAGTAATAAAAATAATCAGCAACGTCGCAGAAGCAACAATCTTGACAGGACTTTTCAAAGGTGAAGATGTCCTCATTCCTCGCATTTCTATGATTCCAACAGATATGACATTTCAATTTAAGATATTGTAATTTCCAATTCGATTGGCGTTTGCAATCAACATTAAAAAAGCTCAGGGTGAATCCTTAGAATTGTGCAGTTCATAACAAGAAACGGATTGCTTTTCACAGGGACAATTATATGTTGTATGTTCTAGAGTTGGCTAACCAGATAATCTCTATATCTCCACAGACAACCGAACAACAAAAAATATTGAAAACCCACAAGCATTGTAAAATTAAACATATTAGAAACTTGCGCTTTCTCTTTTTTTTCTTTTCCATTCAACCAGACTGAGCCTCAGCAACGCGTGGTGGGTGCAGCTAGTATATATATTTAAATGGAAAATTTCGTTTGTTCAAAATCGCTAATCTCCGAAAGTTCTTCACCGATTGCGTTGAAATTTTCACACAACGTTCCATTCGCATCCGAGCAGGTTTTTATATACATGCTATATAGATATCACGTCTGTGACGGTAAAAAAAATGCTTTTTCTGAAAATCTGTGTTTTTCATGTGAGGGAAATCTTTGAAACCTCTTTACCGATTGCTTTGAAATTTTGACACAGCGTTCTATTCGAATAGGCGCGTGTTTTAATATGTCTATTATATACATGCCTCACCTGTGGCAAGAAAAAACATGCTGTTTTTGAGAAGCAGCACCATCTGTTGGACGTAAGAGCAACACACGCTGTAATCTCCGAAAGTTCTTCACCGATTGCCTTGAAATTTTGGCACAACGTTGCATTTGAATAGGCGCATCTTTTTATATACCTACTATATAGATGCCACCCCTGTGACAGGTAAAATCATGCGTTCTTTTTTTAAACAGCGCCATTTGTTGCACATAATGGCAACCTGCACGCTATACTAAATATGTCACGAATTACATTTCAATGTTTCCGATTGCATTGATAAATTTTATTTTCTTAGATTTCGATTTATTTTATTTTTTAGTGAATTATTTTGTGTGACATTATATTGTAATTGAGCTGTGTTGTCTACCATACCGTTCATTTCGTAAGTATAAGTATAAATGCCACATCTGTGTCCGGTAAAACTAT
>WNGS01162647.1:1214081-1224191 GCA_020271785.1 Procambarus virginalis | reverse complement strand
AAACTCGTCAGTAAAGCACTTGTTCCGGAAGTGATCGGACGAAATCGTGTGAGTCGTGAGTAAACCGTTCTTCATTCATAAACAGGGGGTTTGGCGGGTGCATGGAATAATTGTTTTTGTCTTTGTTTGGAGGACGGGCTGAGTAACGAGACAGTTAGTACCGAGATTGAATGAAACCATTGGACTAGACAATGCATCAACGTGGAGGAACAAAAACTACTGCAAAGTTAGTTTCCCAGCTGCTGAAAGAAGGCGATTGTGGTACCAATATACTAGAAAGGAGATAGGGTAGAGGTAAATAACTATCGACCAGTGTAGCTAACCATCATCCCCTGCAAAATAACCGAAAGAAAAATAAGGATGTGATTGGTTAAACACCTAAAGACGATTTTAAATACGTAATTACGTATTTAAACAGACAACAGCATAGTTTAAGAGAAGGAAAATCAATCCTAACGAATTTACTAAAATTCTATGAAAAATAACGTAGACAGGAAAAAACGAAGAATTCTATGAAAAATTCCTCCTCTAACTTAGCACTCACCTGAGGGGCGAGGATTACTTACGTCTAGCTGAGCCTTACGACTCAACTGAGGCATCAATCAGAGACTTATGACTCACCTGAGGCATCAGGCAGAGACTTACGACTCATCTAAGGCATCAGGCAGAGACTTACGACTCATCTAAGGCATCAGGCAGAGACTTACGACTCATCTAAGGCATCAGGCAGAGACTTACGACTCACCTGAGGCATCAGGCAGAGACTTACGACGCACCTGAGGCATCAGGCAGAGACTTACGACGCACCTGGGGGTCGAGGTTGTCCTACGTTTGGTGGAAGACGAAAGATTTGTGCCTCCGTCATCAGCACCAGCGACGCCATCCTGTGAGAGTTGCGGAAGTATGATTACACAATGAAAACTTTGCCCTCCAGATGTAACACAGGAACCTGAGTGTTGCTAACATATTAATCAAAGACAACTCCAGACCAGCACTCATGGAGCACTTACGTTTCCACTTACGTGATATGTAACTCTTACGTCGATCCTAAACCACCAAGCGGTCCTATCAAGCACCAAAGCTCTATGCGGTCGTCCTCAACCAAAGAATATTATCGTTATTGATGAACACTTAGTGGAATAAATAAGTTTTAAAAAAATGGATAAATAAAATATACGGAATCAAGCAGAGAACATTGACGCTATCACAAGGATAATGCGTCAACCTTCATCCCTCCAGAACATTCCAGAAGAATATTATGTTATATCTTGTGTTAGCTGAATCTGGTGGGATTTCTTTTTATGACCAGAGTTACCACATTGTTAGTTGAAACCTAGCTAGTATACACTAGTATATTAACATTTTGATGTAGATCATATTTAGCTAACACCTGAACGTGTTTCTGGTTTATTACAAGCCGGAATCATTTTAGGAAATTATGAGAATTAACACACAAAACGGATAAAAAATATTTATCTGCCCAGAAACAAATTGAGAGCCATATGAAAATTTCCAGGTAGACCCATCAGGCCTTTTAAATATATAAATAAAAAGTTACATACTAATGCCAAATTAATGCATCGTATATGTCCATCATTAACATGGACATATACGTTTAAATGTTTAAAATAAACAACAGAATGGTGGTTAAAGTATTACCTAGAAAAAACGGATTAAATTAAGTCCCAGCAGCTCGGAGTTCAAGCGACGTCAACAAGGACCCACGAGTCTCAACACACAAAGTACCTGGATTCCCGCCCGAAGGTCGGCCATCTTGGCGCGCGGATTGAACGCTCCTGGCTGGACTTTCTTTCCACACCTTTCCTGGAGCTCATCTTTGAATTCAGCTGGCTTCTTTGGGCCAGTGTGTGCTCACTGCAGCTACCCAGGGGCTCACAGCACCGGGGGAGGCCGGAGCCTCCCTAATGGACGCCTCCCCGAGCGGGGGCGCCATGGATGTTGACAGCAAGTCCCAGAGAGGAAAACGTCTGCTGGAAAATGAGTCGGCTGATGCTGCCCCAGAGCGAGATGCTAAGAGGATTTCTTCCCCTTCAGAAGACCTTAGTCTTGTGGTACCCCGTTCCTCGTTTGTGGTAGTCCTAATCCAGTCAGAATCAGGTCAGTGCGTGTTTGCAAATCCTCGTACCTTAGGTGCAGCAATTGAGGCTTCGGTATTGTGGCCACATTGCCTGCCTGAGACCATACGTACCCTGGGTAGGGGTGCAGCACTGAAGCTACATATCAGAAAGGAGGCTCTATCGCACATCCGTGTATCCGACATTATTAAGTTGGGGGACTGGCCTGTCAGGTGCCGACAGGTATTGTCGCAGGAGGAGTCTTGGGCCCGGTATGGGAAGATTGGCCCAATTGACCAGAGTGTAGATGTGGATGACATCCAGGCCGCTCTGCAGGTGTTAGGGGGTGCATCAGCGAGATTATTGGAAGTTACCAGGATTCGCGGAGCAGCAGGGCCGACATCCATGGTCCGTGTAAAGTTCGATGGGGCCCTCCCTGACCGAGTGGCACTACACAGGACCTCGTATCAGGTTCAGCCCTACAACTTCCCTGTTTTACGATGTTACGCTTGTCATCTATTGGGCCACAGTCGCCTCACCTGCCGTAATGCAGCACGTTGTGCAAACTGCGGCAAAACAGGCCATACAGACAGAGATAACGGTGGGTGCTCTGCTGCACCTCGCTGCTTTTTATGCCATGGCCATCATAAGGTTACGTCCAAGAGTTGCCCGGTATATCTTGAGGCCCTCCAGTTGGACATCGATCATAAAACAGCGGGGACACCTCGACATGAGCTGTTCCAGAAGTTGCGCACCCTCAATCAGCCTATCGCTTCTTCTCGCCTCCAGGTTCCCCCTGGTCGGGCCTCTTCCCAAGTAGGAACTAGCAGACGCTCTTGCCTGTCCCAGTCACATGCCTCATACGCCCAGGTTGCTAATCGATTTTCCCTCCTGGGTAGCCTTGACATTGACGGAAACTCATCCACGGATACAGACATGGACGCTCAGTCTCGGCCGGAGCCTGGCACTCGTCACCCTCCTGCCTCTCCCCAAAGAAGCCAACACCGGCGTCGTCGACACACCCATCGATCAGGAGGTACTGCTCCAACAGACAGTCCTGATGATCCTCTGGTCCCCCAGGCACCTTCCCAAGGGATTGTGACACCGGTGGAACATGAGGCCCAGAGTGAAGCACCCACCAGTCGCAGGCGCCGTCAAGAGAGTTCGCGAGCCGATCACCGCTTCCGTCAGGCAGAGAGAAGCATTGATCAACATCCTCTGGACTGGCTGTCATTGATACCACATATTTTACTTACTTTGTATGAGGGTTTTATGGCTTTTTCTAGTGGTTCCCCCTTTGGAGACGTCTGTGCACTGGTGGTCAAAAAGTTAGCTGTTGTATTTCAGGGATAATGGCGCCCCATCCTGAAAATACTGTGGTGTTTTGGAATGCCCGCTCCCTATTTAAAAGACGCAATTTCTACGCAATTTTATCGCCAGCGCACCACCGTTGATCGTGGGACTCTGTGAGACTTGGCTTACTGACGATCTTTCCTTCACGGTGCCGGGGTATTCGGTCTATAGACAAGATCGGCCAGTACGGGGTGGAGGGGGACTTGCCCTCTTGGTCAGGGACTCAGTTCCGAGCTCCATGCTCCGGATTCACTCCTTCCCGGGTGGACATTTAGAATTCATGGCAGTGAAGGTGGCCCTCTCCCATGGGTGGGGCACCTTTGGAGTTCTGTATAACCCCTGTCTACCGGTAACGAAGAAGGAACTAGAACACTATTTTGGTCAGATCACAGACACCTGCCTCGTCATGGGTGACTTTAACGCTCGGCACTCATCATGGCAACCTATGCTATCGGGTCGCCACCACAACATGGCTGGCCGAGCCCTATTTCAGTTTCTCCTTGACTCCCCAGACCTCTCCTTACTGACGCCGCCAGGTTTGGGAACTCGGATAGACCCGCTAAATGGACATACTTCAACGCTCGATCTTTGCATTGGAAGAGGCCCCTTCACGATGGCGCAGATATGGACCGGGCCGTACCTGGGTAGTGATCACCTGCCCATCGTCATCTCCTTCGGGGGTACTGTTCGTCCTGCTCTGACCTCCCGAAGATCCAAATGGATCTTCTCGGAAGAGGGGTGGCATGGCTATGAGGCGGATGACTGGTCGACCCTTCCCGCAGTTACTGCAGATCTGCATGGGTCAGCGAATGCTCTCTCCGAGTCCCTCTTCAGTGTAGGCTCTCGGCATTTCAGGAGGACTAGTGGCCAGACAACCAATCCTTCCCGCCATGGGGCACCGTGGTGGAATCCTGAATGTCGGCAGGCAGTACTGGACCGGCGACGTGCGTGGAATTCGTGGCGGCGCCACCCTACTCCACTGCAGCGGCAGACCTTCCGCAGGGCGGACGCCAGGTGTAGACGAACAGTCCTCCTTGCCAAACGCAAGGCCTGGGCTGATTACTGTGCCTCTCTCCGATTCGACTCCTCCTCTGCGGGAGTCTGGGTCTTTGTTCACAAGATGACAGGTAGGTACTCCCAGCCTTCCATCCCACTCAGAGACCCCAGTGGTAATGGGGGCCTGGGGGAAGTACAAATAGCCGAACTCTTGGCTGACCACTTTGAAGATGTTTACCGTTCCCCGCTTCTTTCTGTGAGTTCTATAGGATGGGACTCCCGACAGGGGTATAGGACTAGCTCAGGACCTGGATCGTCCATTTACATCTGTTGAGCTGAAGGACGCTCTGTCACTCTCTAGGTCGGGCACTATGCCAGGGATAGACAACGTCCCATATGAATTTGTTCGGAGGGCACCCAAGATCCTTCAGTCCCACCTCCTTCACTTCTACAACGCCTGCTGGTCCTCTGGTGTCTTCCCTGCCCCGTGGAAACACGCCATTCTTCTACCATTGGCCAAGTCAGGGAAGGATCCGTCTGTCCCGAGTTCATATCGGCCCATAAGTCTGCTTCCATGTCTCGGGAAACTGATGGAACATCTTGTTCACACCCGGCTACAATGGGTGGTGGAAACCTCAGGTCTTCTACCAGAGGGTATCAGTGGATTTCAATCGGGAAGAAGCACGATGGACTGCCTCCTCCCCTTGGAACATCGAATAATGGACACTTATCGCCGGAGAAGAGTGCTCCTTGCAGCATTCTTCGACATCAAGAGTGCATTTGACTCTGCGTTTCATTCTGCTGTCCTTCAGATTCTGGCTCGACTAGGTCTCTCGGGTCCGGCGTTGAGGTGGTTCCAAAACTATCTACAGGGCCGCTCATTCAAAGTGGCGGTTGGTGGAGTCGTCTCTACGTCCCGCCCTGTCTCGCGTGGTGTACCCCAGGGAGCGATTCTGAGCCCACTATTATTCTCTATTCTTCTGTCTGATCTCCCTGTATTCCGGGGGGTCCAGGTTTTAGCCTATGCCGACGATGTAACCCTCGTGGCGGATGGTGCCACTCTCCTAGAGGCACAAGGTTTACTGCAAAATGCCGTGACTGTGTTCTCAGCAACTGTGCTGGGGAAGGGGCTCTCCATTAACCCTGTGAAAAGTTGCGTCATGAGTTTCACCTGGACCCGCTTACCAGACCAGCCAGTGGTGACCGTCGGGGGCTGTCGTCTCCCGATCGCTACGGAACACAGGTGGGGGGGGGTCGTTCTAGATAGCCCTCGGCTGACGTGGAGGCATCATGTGGACTACCTTCAGGCCTCATGCTTTCGTCGCGTGAACATCATGAAACGGCTCTCTGGTGCGGCATGGGGGGCTTCACGGGAGTCGCTCCTAGCTCTCTATAAGGCCTTCATTCGTAGCAAGATCATGTATGCGAGTGAAGTCTATGGCTCAGCAGCAGCATCTGTCTTGGCAAGGCTGGATCCCATTCAAAATGGTGCCCTTCGCTCAGCGCTAGGAGCTATGCCCTCCTCGCCAGTTCTTTCTCTCCATGCCGAGTCGGGGCTATGGCCCCTGAGCTTTGAACGTCTTCTCGCCCACTGCCGCCAGTTTCAACGGATAGTGCGTTTCCCTGCTACCCATCCACTTACTCGCCTCCAGCTAGAGGCTAACTGGTGGAATGTGCCGGCTGGACACTCCAGACGTCGTCAGTTGCCTTTCGTCGTCCGGGCCTTGGATGCATATTCACAGTTTCCCTTCCCGTCCCTGTACTCACCCCTGGCCCGATCATCTCATCGGTGCCTCCGTGGGCAGAAGAGCTCATTCGGGTTTCTGTCGACTTTTCCAAGCCTTCTCGTCGGAAGAGAGATTTAGAGGGTTTGGCCCCTTTAATTTTTGCAGACCTACGAGCCTCCTTATACTCTGAATACTTGGAGGTTTACACGGATGGGTCCCGCAAAGATCAGCCACCATCTACATCTGCGGCAGCATACTTTGCTCTTTTTCCTTCCGTCAGACGTGGAAACTCTCCCCTGCTCATTCGTGCCTGGCTGGGGAACTGTTTGCAATCTTACTAGCCTTACGACTCCTTAGACAAGTTTCAGGGCTCTCTGCAGTCGTTTTCTAAGTGGACTCAGTTACAGCCCTACATCTCATATCATCTCGGCGTCCACGAGTCCATCGTCATACTGTGTCACAGATCCGTGGAGAACTGCTGTCATACTCTGGTACTCCGGGTTGGTCCATCAATCTATACGGGTTCCATCACATGTCGGTATTAATGGCAATGAGGTGGCCGACGCAGCAGCAGGGATGGCGCATACTCTACATGACTCTACAAATGTGCCTCTAGACCTTTCCGAAATTCTCCCGCAACTTTGGGCGGCTTGCCTCGCGAGTTGGGAGGCAATGATGGAGCCAGCACTCAGGTCCTCCTCTCTGGCGGGTCTCCGGGAGGACTCCTACCCGCATCCATGGACTCGTCATCATTCTCGACTCCTCGACACTGCCATCACTCGTCTCCGGATTGGGCACACCTGCCTGGCCGCACATTTCCATCGTCTACGGCTGGTAGATTCCCCATACTGCCATTGATGTCCGACCCAGGAGGATACAGTGGAGCACCTTCTTCTTCACTGCCCTCGATTTCATAGCGCTCGCGTCAGACTACAGAGTGCCGTTCGTAGGCTGAACATTCCCCGCCTCACAGTTCCCGTTCTCCTTGACGGGGCAGGTGCGAGAGACGAAGACGTCCGTCATGACATCCTTCGCCATACCTTCCGCTTCATCCATCATGTCCGTGGCCTGAAGAGACTGTAAAATTTGTGGCCTGAGGAGTTTGTAGGGTCTATGGCCTGAAGAGACTATAGGGTCCTTTTCCCTCTGCTATTTCCCGGTATCAGGCAGCCGGGGCGCATCCGATCCCACGATCGTCGTCGCCCCTAAATCAACACAACAACAACACAAGGTACCTGGTTCAACCTTGAAGCCGAGCGGACGTCTGAACACCTCCTCCGGCTAGGAGCCACCTGTTCACGTCTTTTTTTCGTGTTTTGGCTTTGCTACTGCCATTTGGCATCCCTTTTCAACGGTGCGGTTGTACGACGCCTGGCGCACATATCACCTTGAGTTACAGGATAGTGATAGATTTTCAACGTTTTCTGGATGGTTCTTCGAGAGGGGTGACGGTGTCCGACGCGGGCTTGGCCGAGAGGTGCTGGAGTTAGTGGGTTTTGGTGGGCTCCTGGTGTGTCCTCAGCCGCCGTGGGGTGCTGGAGTTAGTGGGTCTTGGTGGGCTCCTGGTGTGTCCTCAGCCGCCGTGGGCTCCTGGTGTGCCCTCAGCCGTGGTGGGCTCCTGGTGTGCCCTCAGCCGCCGTGGACTCCTGGTGTGTCCTCAGCCGTGGTGGGCTCCTGGTGTACCTTCAGACGTGGTGGGCTCCTGGTGTGTCCTCAGCCGTGGTGGGCTCCTGGTGTGTCCTCAGCCGCCGTGGACTCCTGGTGTGCCCTCAGCCGTGGTGGGCTCCTGGTGTGCCCTCAGCCGCCGTGGACTCCTGGTGTGTCCTCAGCCGCCGTGGGCTCCTGGTGTGCCCTCAGCCGTGGTGGGCTCCTGGTGTGCCCTCAGCCGCCGTGGACTCCTGGTGTGTCCTCAGCCGTGGTGGGCTCCTGGTGTACCTTCAGACGTGGTGGGCTCCTGGTGTGTCCTCAGCCGTGGTGGGCTCCTGGTGTGTCCTCAGCCGCCGTGGACTCTTGGTGTGCCCTCAGCCGTGGTGGGCTCCTGGTGTGCCCTCAGCCGTGGTGGGCTCCTGGTGTGCCCTCAGCCGTGGTGGGCTCCTGGTGTGCCCTCAGACGTGGTGGGCTCCTGGTGTGTCCTCAGCCGTGGTGGGCTCCTGGTGTGTCATCAGCCGTGGTGGGCTCCTGGTGTGTCCTCAGCCGCCGTGGGCTCCTGGTGTGCCCTCAGCCGTGGTGGGCTCCTGGTGTGCCCTCAGCCGCCGTGGACTCCTGGTGTGTCATCAGCCGTGGTGGGTTCCTGGTGTGCCCTCAGCCGTGGTGGGCTCCTGGTGTGCCCTCAGCCGTGGTGGGCTCCTGGTGCGCCCTCAGCCGTGGTGGGCTCCTGGTGTGCCCTCAGCCGTGGTGGGCTCCTGGTGTGCCCTCAGCCGTGGTGGGCTCCTGGTGCGCCCTCAGCCGTGGTGGGCTCCTGGTGTGCCCTCAGCCGTGGTGGGCTCCAGGTGTGCCCTCAGCCGTGGTGGGCAGCTGGGTTCTCCTCTAACGGAGAGCACTGGATGGCATTTTGCGTTTTAGTTGAGTGCCGAATTTTTATTTTGCTACTCTGTGTGCTCTGTGTGGGACGGGGCCGGTGCTTGTCACCCTGAGGGACTCCTGGGGCTCCCCAGTCGTCTGCCCTTCTGTGGTTTATTTGCCGCGAGGCACATTAGCTTCCGCTGATAAGCGACATTCATTTTGGCATTAGGCTTCGCGATAAACCCTTTACAGGTACGTCGAGGAACATCCGATCCCACGATCGTCATCGCCCCCTAAATCAACAACAACAACGTGTTAAAAAGAGGGGCTCCCACGAGCGGTCTTCGTTATGCCAGCAATAACAACTACACAACTACTGAGTGTGTAATAAAACTAGTAAAATATTGGTATTTTCTTTCCTGTATAATTAAACTTATTGAGTAGTGATATTTCTGAAGAAATACACCTCACAAACACTGCAAGGCTTCCATCGGGACCACTTCAAACACCATGACGATCTGTTTGTCTAACGCAATACTTAAATGTGTTTAGTTTGTTGGATTCACAAAATATAGCAATAAAACTGATAGTACAGGTTACTAGTTACAGTTGGAAAACTCCCAAAGTAGTAATTAGTATTAGTTTGGAACCCAAGATACTTGTTGCTGGTACATGTTTGTACCAGCAAAGGGAACTAGGGGTAGTAAATACCACAAATTAAATACCAGACTCACATAATGAAGATAAGAAGAAACCGCTTATCCATGCTGAGTGTTGTGCCTGGTCTATAGCCCGAGTATGACAACCAGCTTGTGGTCTGAATACAGCAACCAGCGACACCTTGCTTGTGGTCTTAATGCAGCAACCAGCGACCCTTGCTGTGGTCTTAATGCAGCAACCAGCGACACCTTGCTTGTGGTCTTAATGCAGCAACCAGCGACACCTGCTTGTGGTCTTAATGCAGCAACCAGCGACACCTTGCTTGTGGCCTTAATGCAGCAACCAGCGACACCTTGCTTGTGGTCTTAATGCAGCAACCAGCGACACCTTGCTTGTGGCCTTAATGCAGTAACCAGCGACACCTTGCTTGTGGTCTTAATGCAGCAACCAGCGACACCTTGCTTGTGGTCTTAATGCAGCAACCAGCGACACCTTGCTTGTGGTCTTAATGCAGCAACCAGCGACACCTTGCTTGTAGTCTGAGTGTGGCAGCCCGAGACCTCCTCTGCTTTTCTACCTGTCCCTGTCATCCACGCTGATGCCTTTTTTACTATTAATTTACAGATTTTATCGTTATGTTCTCTCGTTCGGAGGTATATCGAAATGTATATTTTTTAATATAAAATGACAACTAAATTATTGAAAATAAAAACCTATGACTGTGGAACACAGGAAGAGCTAGACAAAATAGTGCATGTTCTCTGGCGCTAAACACTACCACCTGTGGCATTATTGTA
>WNGS01162647.1:1191918-1212470 GCA_020271785.1 Procambarus virginalis | reverse complement strand
GTGTGTGTGTGTTGGTGTGTGTGTGGTTTGGTGTGTGTGTGTGGTGTGTGTGTGTGTGTGTGTGTGTGGTGTGTGTGTGTGTGTGTGTGTGCGTGTGTGTGTGTGTGTGGTGTGTGTGTGTGTGTGTGTGTGTGTGTGTGTGTGTGTGTGTACTCACCTAATTGTACTCACCTAATTGTGCTTGCGGGGGTTGAGCTTTGGCTCTTTGGTCCCGCCTCTCAACTGTCAATCAACAGGTGTACAGATTCCTGAGCCTACTGGGCTCTATCATATCTACACTTGAAACTGTGTATGGAGTCAGCCTCCACCACATCACTTCCTAGTGCATTCCATTTATTAACTACTCTGACACTGAAAAAATTCTTTCTAACGTCTCTGTGGCTCATCTGGGTACTAAGTTTCCACCTGTGTCCCCTTGTTCGTGTCCCACCCGTGGTGAAGAGTTTCTCTTTGTCCGCCCTGTCAATTCCCCTGAGAATTTTGTAGGTTGTTATCATGTCTCCCCTTACTCTTCTGTTTTCCAGGGATGTGAGGTTCAGCTCCTTTAGCCTTTCCTCGTAGCTCAATCCTCTCAGTTCCGGGACGAGCCTGGTGGCATACCGCTGAATCTTCTCTAACTTTGTCTTGTGTTTAACTAGGTATGGACTCCAGGCTGGAGCTGCATACTCCAGGATTGGTCTTACATAAGTGGTATACAGGGTTCTGAAAGATTCCTTACACAAATTTCTAAAGGCAGTTCTTATGTTGGCCAGTCTAGCATATGCCGCTGATGATATTCTTTTGATGTGGGCTTCTGGGGACAGGTTCGGTGTGATATCAACCCCCAGATCTTTCTCTCTATTTGACTCTTGTAGGATTTCCCCTCCCAAATGATACCTTGTGTTCAGCCTCCTGCTCCCTTCTCCTAATTTCATCACCTTACACTTTCCCGAGTTGAACTTTAGCAGCCATTTTCTAGACCATTCCTCCAGTTTATCCAGGTCATCCTGTAGTCTCTGTCTATCTTCATCCGTCTTGATTCTTCTCATAATTTTTGCATCATCAGCAAACATTGAGAGGAATGAGTCTATACCCTCCGGAAGATCGTTCACATATATTAGAAACAGGATGGGTCCAAGTACTGAGCCCTGTGGGACTCCGCTGGTGACATCTCGCCACTCTGATGTCTCCCCCCTCACCGTTACTCGCTGTTTCCTGTTGCTTAAGTACTCCCTTATCCACTGGAGCACCTTCCCTTTTACTCCTGCCTGTTGCTCCAACTTTTTTAACAGCCTTTTGTGCGGTACTGTGTCAAAGGCTTTTTGGCAATCCAGGAAAATGCAGTCGGCCCACCCTTCTCTTTCCTGCCTAATTTTTGTTGCTTGGTCATAAAATTCTATTAAACCTGTGAGGCACGATTTACCATCCCTGAACCCATGTTGGTGGTGCGTTACAAAGTTATTTCCCTCTAGATGCTCTACGAGCCTTTTCCTCACGATCTTCTCCATTACCTTGCATGGTATACAAGTTAAGGAAACTGGCCTGTAATTCAGTGCCTCTTGCCTGTCACCCTTCTTGTATATTGGGACCACGTTAGCTGTCTTCCAACTTTCTGGTAAGTCTCCTGTTTCCAGTGACCTGTTATACACCATAGAGAGTGGCACACTTAGTGCTTCTGCACCTTCCTGTGTGTGTGTGTGTGTGTGTGTGTGTGTGTGTGTGTGTGTATGTGTGTGTGTGTGTGTTCCACACTACTACTGCCTCTTCCAGTTTTTTTTTGGGGTGGGGGGTACCCCTCTCCTTTGAGGTTACTGGAGAAACTGAGCCGAGTCCTGAGGCTCCCACATCCCCATCCCATTCTTTGCGTGTGCTTCTTGCTTCTGCAGCCTTCCATCTCTCTTCCCTCGTCATGTCGCTTTGCAGAAAAACGTCCTTTATTCCCTTAACCTTATAAGTCTGCTTTTCCTGGATAGGATTTCCCCTTTTGTTGTCTCGTTCGTGAGCACTAACGTTATCAGTCGTTTCCTTTCCTTCTTGTAGCCGTCCAGCCTGACGGGGGAGACATCTCCCGTCACGCAGGGTGCAGCCGCACCTCCACAGATCTCCAGTATCATCTATTGACACTGGTAAGGGCTCAAAAGGGCCACCACTTACGGGCTATTCATGCCCGTGCCACCTTTTGGGTGGCTTAATCTTCATCAATCAATCAGTCCAGCCTGAAAACCTTCTCAATATTGCCATTAGCCCCTACCATATCCAAACCTTCCAAGACCTTGTCACAGTTGTTTGGTTCTTCCTTCTTCACTCCTGGTTAGATCCTTCTGGTTCCTGTACAAGTGTAACAGCTATTTTTCTTTTCAGCATATGTGTAGTGCACTTTGCAGCTTCCTGTGAAATTAGCTACTTTCATAGCTGCTACCTCTAAAGCAGCCTTGGCACTTGGATTGTTTTGCAGCATTTCTTCAATCAGCTTCATCCCTTACTTCCAGGAGGTTGCTTGCCTCGAACTGGTTCGAAATCAGATTTTCCCTGAGTCTCCTTAACTCTTCCTTGGGTTCCCGCAGTCCTTAATGGAGCCTTTGAATTATTTCATTCATTTCCCTCAGTTTTTTGCTGAATTTCCCTGATACCTGGTTGATCCAGTCACAGGTAGTATCCTCCTTTCTTCCCCGTCCCTGTGTACGGTGATGTTCCATGGTGCAGTGAGGTGTGTGTGTGTGTGTGTGTGTGTGTGTGTGTGTGTGTGTGTGTGTGTGTGTGTGTGTGTGTGTGTGTGTGTGTGTGTGTGTGTGTGTGTGTGTGTGTGTGGTGTGTGTGTGTGTGTGTGTGTTCCCAACAAACATGAAACTTTGTTGCAACCTCCACGAACGTTTCCAAAAGGTGTAGGAAAGATGAGTCGGGACAATTGTGCAGAAAGCATTTGGGCAACGTTTAATCCAAAATTGTAAAAATATTCAGACGTATGGTTTCCTGTTAGTCTTTGAGAGGAAGCGTTGAAGTAGTATAAAAAGTTCCAGGGCGGAACCCAATTGCGTGGCATGAGAATGTGCCTTATACAACAACAATGCTCGGCACAGCATGGAGCAGGAGGAGGCTCTCTTGGTTGGTGGCGAGGTGGTACATAGTTCCTTTTTGTAATATTCTTCTTTCTTCCATCATTAGTGTTTTAATTATGTAGGAGTTGATGAATGAAGGCACCACATGATGCAAGCCACAACAGGTAACCAACTCCTAGGTACATATTTACAGATAGGCAAGGAGATCGGAAAACTGTTCAGACCTCATACTTGCCTGGAAACACAATTCTGAATCTTTCGAGTGAACAAACTGCATATATAGGTATGTACAGAGTTAAGCTAAAATAGTGCATACATGTGCACAACCTCTTCCTTCCTCACAACCTGTCTTCAGATATCTCACTTAACTCGCATATTAATGCAACCTTCTCACAGTTGCTACAGCTACCAAATGAAACAAATAGACATGAATGTCCTTAGCATGCTAAGACCATTGTGTGGAAGAAGAGCCTCAAGATAATATAACAATGGTCAGGGATTCATGAACATAGGAGACGAATTAAAGAAATAGTTAAAGACAAAGTAACAGAAAATATAGCAATAGTGGAAACAAATAAATAATATGATGTTGGAAAATTATTTCCAAGAGAATACCAATTAAATTAATAAAAGAAAACAAAGTCGTGAAGAGGAGTGACACTTCAAGTATAAATAAAGTGGAAGTTTGAAGAAATTAAAGATGGTTATATATATAGATACCCTGAATACATCACTCGGAATCTGATAGAAGATTGAAACATAGTAGTGTTACATGTATTGTTCACACCCCTCCCCCCAGGAGAACAACAATAGAACAAAATCAGAACACCTGTTGAGAATGCATAGATGAAGTGTAGAGATCAGCAACAGCAACACACAGAATGACAGTAAAACAACTAATCAAGGTAGACATAAACCATCGAAAGATTGATTGACAATCAAGGAACTACCCTTGAGGGGGAAGTAGAAACGTGGGATATAAAATAAGTGGAAGTTATGGAAGGTAACTTCTTAACACAACTTACTTGCTGTTATCTGCGAGGCTCGTCTCTGACCTGCCCTTCTGGTTGGTGATCTAGTCAGTCTTTTAAAAGCAGCTGATAGCAGTCTACTGCTATCAGCTGAGTATGTAACTAGTTTATGCTAAAGATTAGGCGAACATACATAAAATAACAAGGATTATATTAGAAACGAAATGCCGGTTTCCATGGCATGTTCACGACAGTGTGAAGGCAATGACGAATACTGAGGTAAAAGCAGAAATAGTAACGCAACCCGTCCTCGACTCAAGTCCATTACATCCAGCGGTCGACCCCACACACGCATTCATAAGTTTTTACATGCAGATCATTCACAACGGGAATTTTCTCAAATATAAATTACTATTATAATATACTAGCATATTGTGCATTATAGGCATAGGTTAGGCTAGGTTAGGTGTTTAGGTTCTGTTGGCAATTATTTGTATTTGTAGTTTGTTGGTGAAGTATTTAAAGCGTTGTGGTTCGAACAAAACTCGTCAGTAAAGCACTTGTTCCGGAAGTGATCGGACGAAATCAGTTGTGAGTCGTGAGTAAACCGTTCTTCATTCATAAACAGGGGGTTTGGCGGGTGCATGGAATAATATTTTTGGTCTTTGTTTGGAGGACGGGCTGAGTAACGAGACAGTTAGTACCGAGATTGAATGAAACCATTGGACTAGACAATGCATCAACGTGGAGGAACAAAAACTACTGCAAAGTTAGTTTCCCAGCTGCTGAAAGAAGGCGATTGTGGCACCAATATACTAGAAAGGAGATAGGGTAGAGGTAATTAACTATCGACCAGTGTAGCTAACCATCATCTCCTGCAAAATAATCGAAAGAAAAATAAGGATGTGATTGGTTAAACACCTAAAGGCGATTTTAAATACGTAATTACGTATTTAAACAGACAACAGCATAGTTTAAGAGGAGAAAATCAATCCTAACGAATTTACTAAAATTCTATGAAAAATAACGTAGACAGGAAAAACGAAGAATTCTATGAAAAATTCCTCCTCTAACTTAGCACTCACCTGAGGGGCGAGGATTACTTACGTCTAGCTGAGCCTTACGACTCAACTGAGGCATCAATCAGAGACTTATGACTCACCTGAGGCATCAGGCAGAGACTTACGACTCATCTAAGGCATCAGGCAGAGACTTACGACTCACCTGAGGCATCAGGCAGAGACTTACGACGCACCTGAGGCATCAGGCAGAGACTTACGACGCACCTGGGGGTCGAGGTTGTCCTACGTTTGGTGGAAGACGAAAGATTTGTGCCTCCGTCATCAGCACCAGCGACGCCATCCTGTGAGAGTTGCGGAAGTATGATTACACAATGAAAACTTTGCCCTCCAGATGTAACACAGGAACCTGAGTGTTGCTAACATATTAATCAAAGACAACTCCAGACCAGCACTCATGGAGCACTTACGTTTCCACTTACGTGATATGTAGCTCTTACGTCGATCCTAAACCACCAAGCGGTCCTATCAAGCACCAAAGCTCTATGCGGTCGTCCTCAACCAAAGAATATTATCGTTATTGATGAACACTTAGTGGAATAAATAAGTTTTAAAAAAATGGATAAATAAAATATACGGAATCAAGCAGAGAACATTGACGCTATCACAAGGATAATGCGTCAACCTTCATCCCTCCAGAACATTCCAGAAGAATATTATGTTATATCTTGTGTTAGCTGAATCTGGTGGGATTTCTTTTTATGACCAGAGTTACCACATTGTTAGTTGAAACCTAGCTAGTATACACTAGTATATTAACATTTTGATGTAGATCATATTTAGCTAACACCTGAACGTGTTTCTGGTTTATTACAAGCCGGAATCATTTTAGGAAATTATGAGAATTAACACACAAAACGGATAAAAAATATTTATCTGCCCAGAAACAAATTGAGAGCCATATGAAAATTTCCAGGTAGACCCATCAGGCCTTTTAAATATATAAATAAAAAGTTACATACTAATGCCAAATTAATGCATCGTATATGTCCATCATTAACATGGACATATACGTTTAAATGTTTAAAATAAACAACAGAATGGTGGTTAAAGTATTACCTAGAAAAAACGGATTAAATTAAGTCCCAGCAGCTCGGAGTTCAAGCGACGTCAACAAGGACCCACGAGTCTCAACACACAAAGTACCTGGATTCCCGCCCGAAAGTCGGCCATCTTGGCGCGCGGATTGAACGCTCCTGGCTGGACTTTCTTTCCACACCTTTCCTGGAGCTCATCTTTGAATTCAGCTGGCTTCTTTGGGCCAGTGTGTGCTCACTGCAGCTACCCAGGGGCTCACAGCACTGGGGGAGGCCGGAGCCTCCCTAATGGACGCCTCCCCGAGCGGGGGCGCCATGGATGTTGACAGCAAGTCCCAGAGAGGAAAACGTCTGCTGAAAAATGATTCGGCTGATGCTGCCCCAGAGCGAGATGCTAAGAGGATTTCTTCCCCTTCAGAAGACCTTAGTCTTGTGATACCCCGTTCCTCGTTTGTGGTAGCCCTAATCCAGTCAGAATCAGGTCAGTGCGTGTTTGCAAATCCTCGTACCTTAGGTGCAGCAATTGAGGCTTCGGTATTGTGGCCACATTGCCTGCCTGAGACCATATGTACCCTGGGTAGGGGTGCAGCACTGAAGCTACATATCAGAAAGGAGGCTCTATCGCACATCCGTGTATCCGACATTATTAAGTTGGGGGACTGGCCCGTCAGGTGCCGACAGGTATTGTCGCAGGAGGAGTCTCGGGCCCGGTATGGGAAGATTGGCCCAATTGACCAGAGTGTAGATGTGGATGACATCCAGGCCGCTCTGCAGGTGTTAGGGGGTGCATCAGCAAGATTATTGGAAGTTACCAGGATTCGCGGAGCAGCAGGGCCGACATCCATGGTCCGTGTAAAGTTTGATGGGTCCCTCCCTGATCGAGTGGCACTACACAGGACCTCGTATCAGGTTCAGCCCTACAACTTCCCTGTTTTATGATGTTACGCTTGTCATCTATTGGGCCACAGTCGCCTCACCTGCCGTAATGCAGCACGTTGTGCAAACTGCAGCAAAACAGGCCATACAGACAGAGATAACTGTGGGTGCTCTGCTGCACCTAGCTGCTTTTTATGCCATGTCCATCATAAGGTTACGTCCAAGAATTGCCCGGTATATCTTGAGGCCCTCCAGTTGGACATCGATCATAAAACAGCAGGGACACCTCGACATCTGTTCCAGAAGTTGCGCACTCTCAATCAGCCATTCGCTTCTTCTTGCCTCCAGGTTCCCCCTGGTCGGGCCTCTTCCCAAGTAGGAACTAGCAGACGCTCTTGCCTGTCCCAGTCACATGCCTCATATGCCCAGGTTGCTAATCGATTTTCTCTCCTGGGTAGCCTTGACATTGACGGAAACTCATCCACTGATACAGACATGGACACTCATTCTCGGCCGGAGCCTGGCACTCGTCACCCTCCTGCCTCTCCCCAAAGAAGCCAACACTGGCGTCGTCGACACACCCATCGATCAGGAGGTACTGCTCCAACAGATAGTCCTGATGATCCTCTGGTCCCCCAGGCACCTTCCCAAGGGATTGTGACACCGGTGGAACATGAGGCCCAGAGTGAAGCACCCACCAGTCGCAGGCGCCGTCAAGAGAGTTCGTGAGCCGATCATCGCTTCCGTCAGGCAGAGAGAAGCATTGATCAACATCCTCTGGACTGGCTGTCATTGATACCACATATTTTACTTACTTTGTATGAGGGTTTTATGGCTTTTTCTAGTGGTTCCCCCTTTGGAGACGTCTTTTCACTGGTGGTCAAAAAGTTAGCTGTTGTATTTCAGGGATAATGGCGCCCCATCCTGAAAATACTGTGGTGTTTTGGAATGCCCGCTCCCTATTTAAAAAGACATAATTTCTACGCAATTTTATCGCCAGCGTACCACCGTTGATCGTGGGACTCTGTGAGACTTGGCTTACTGACGATCTTTCCTTCACGGTGCCGGGGTATTCGGTCTATAGACAAGATCGGCCAGTACGGGGTGGAGGGGGACTTGCCCTCGTGGTCAGGGACTCAGTTCCGAGCTCCATGCTCCGGATTCACTCCTTCCCGGGTGGACATTTAGAATTCATGGCAGTGAAGGTGGCCCTCTCCCATGGGTGGGGCACCTTTGGAGTTCTGTATAACCCCTGTCTACCGGTAATGAAGAAGGAAGTAGAACACTATTTTGGTCAGATCACAGACACCTGCCTCGTCATGGGTGACTTTAACGCTCGGCACTCATCATGGCAACCTATGCTATCGGGTCGCCACCACAACATGGCTGGCCGAGCCCTATTTCAGTTTCTCCTTGACTCCCCAGACTTCTCCTTACTGATGCCGCCAGGTTTGGGAACTCGGATAGACCCGCTAAATGCACATACTTCAACGCTCGATCTTTGCATTGGAAGAGGCCCATTCACGATGGTGCAGATATGGACCGGGCCGTACCTGGGTAGTGATCACCTGCTCATCGTCATCTCCTTCGGGGTACTGTTCGTCCTGCTCTGACCTCCCGAAGATCCAAATGGATCTTCTCGGAAGAGGGGTGGCATGGCTATGAGGCGGATGACTGGTCGACTCTTCCCACAGTTACTGCAGATCTGCATGGGTCAGCGAATGCTCTCTCCGATCCCTCTTCAGTGTAGGCTCTCGGCATTTCAGGAGGACTAATGGCCAGACAACCAATCCTTCCCACCATGGGGCACCGTGGTAGAATCCTGAATGTCGGCAGGCAGTACTGGACCGGCGACGTGCGTGGAATTCGTGGCGGCGCCACCCTACTCCACTGCAGCGGCAGACCTTCCGCAGGGCGGACGCCAGGTGTAGACGAACAGACCTCCTTGCCAAACGCAAGGCCTGGGCTGATTACTGTGCCTCTCTCTGATTCGACTCCTCCTCTGCGGGAGCCTGGGCCTTTGTTCACAAGATGACAGGTAGGTACTCCCAGCCTTCCATCCCACTCAGAGACCCCAGTGGTAATGGAGGCCTGGGGGAAGTACAAATAGCCGAACTCTTGGCTGACCACTTTGAAGATGTTTACCATTCCCCGCTCCTTTCTGTGAGTTCTATAGGATGGGACTCCCGACAGGGTATAGGACTAGCTCAGGACCTGGATCGTCTATTTACATCTGTTGAGCTGAAGGACGCTCTGTCATTCTCTAGGTCGGGCACCATGCCAGGGATAGACAACGTCCCATATGAATTTGTTCGGAGGAAACCCAAGATCCTTCAGTCCCACCTCCTTCACTTCTACAATGCCTGCTGGTCCTCTGGTGTCTTCCCAACCCCGTGGAAACACGCCATTCTTCTACCATTGGCCAAGTCAGGGAAGGATCCGTCTGTCCCGAGTTATATCGGCCCATAAGTCTGCTTCCATGTCTCGGGAAACTGATGGAACGTCTTGTTCACACCCGGCTACAATGGGTGGTGGAAACCTCAGGTCTTCTACCAGAGGGTATCAGTGGATTTNATCTATCATTCAATATATGTATCTCTCTTTCAATACGTCCATCTATTTTCCTTCTATCCAACCATCTATCCATCAATAGACAACTGAACATGTGTCCAATCATTTACTCATCTATCCAACCATCTATCCATTCAGTTGTCTATCCATTCAATTATCTATCCATTCACCCATCTATC
Source organism: Procambarus virginalis (assembly GCA_020271785.1). NCBI lineage: Eukaryota > Metazoa > Arthropoda > Malacostraca > Decapoda > Cambaridae > Procambarus > Procambarus virginalis. The sequence goes on along the minus strand of WNGS01162647.1, from coordinate 1,202,722 downwards.
ATTCCATCAATATAATTGTCTATCTGCCCATCTATCTGTTTACCCATTTATCAATCTAACGATATATCTCTGCATCGGTCCATTAATCTATTTACATCCATTTATCTTTCACTCCAATCATCTATCTGAATGAATAAATGAATCTATTCATTCATCTATCAGTCTGGTCACCCATCTATTTATTCATCGATCTTTCTCTACATCCAATTATCCACCAAATAATAGTCATTCCATCCACCTATGTATAGATCTATCCTTCAATGTATTTGGTTATCCATCCATCAATATTTTATCAATCCATATATCTAATGATCCATGTACCCATCTATATATCCGTCCATTTACCCATATATATACCAGCAACCTATCCGTCTATCCATCCAACCATCTATCCAAACAATATACCCCCTTCTACAAATTCATCTATCAATCCATATATCCATCTATCTACCCATCTATCTACCCATCCATGTACCAATTTTACTATCTATCTATCTATATATCTATCTATCTATCTATCCAGCCATCTCTATTACCATCCGTCTATCCATCCATCTATACTGTCTGTCTCTGTCTTTGTCTATCTCTGTCAGCTTTGTCTTTGTTTCTATCTACCTGTCTCTCTGTCTTTGTCTCTAACTAAATCTTTCTTTGCTTTAAAAATATATAATTGTCAACCGTTGGTGTGTGGGTGGTCTCCGGTGAGGAGAGCTTAGCTCTATAAAATACTAAACAAATCTGAAAAAATTAAACATTTTCCATTTTATGTAATTACACACTCATTCCATCATGTATTTAGGTACATGAAAGTCGCTTATCAGCGGAAGTTAATGTGCCTCATGCCAAATAAACGCACAGATGGGCACGTAATTGGGGAGCCCCAGGAGTCCCTCAGGGTGACAAGCACCGGCCCCGTCCCACACAGAGCACACAGGGTAGCAAAATAAACAATTCGGCACCCAATTAAAATACAAAAAGTCATCCAGAACATAAACTTTCGTGTTCTCCATTAGAGGAAAACCCAGCTGCTCACCAAGACTATGGGCACACAGGAGCCCACCGGCTGAGGGCACTCCAGGAGCCCACCACGGCTGAGGTCAATCCAGGAGCCCAACACGGCTGAGGGCACACCAGGAGCCCACCACGGCAGAGGGCATACCAGGAGCCCACCATGGCTGAGGGCACACCAGGAGCCCACCACGGCTGAGGTCACACCACGAGCCCACCACGGTTGAAGGCACACCAAGAGCCCACCACGGCTGAGGCCACACCAGGAGCCCACCGCGGCAGAGGGCACACCAGGAGCCCACCACGGCAGAGGGCACACCAGGAGCCCACCACGGCTGAGGGCACACCAGGAGCCCACCACGGTTGAAGGCACACCAGGAGCCCACCATGGCTGAAGGCACACCAGGAGCCCACCACGGCTGAGGCCACACCAGGAGCCCACCATGGCTGAAGGCACACCAGGAGCCCACCACGGCTGAGGGCACACCAGGAGCCCACCATGGCTGAGGGCACACCAGGAGCCCACCACGGCTGAGGCCACACCAGGAGCCCACCACGGCTGAGGGCACACCAGGAGCCCACCACGGCTGAGGGCACACCAGGAGCCCACCACGGGTGAAGGCACACCAGGAGCCCACCACGGCAGAGGGCACACCAGGAGCTCACCACGGGTGAAGGCACACCAGGAGCCCACCACGGCAGAGGGCACACCAGGAGCCCACCACGGCAGAGGGCACACCTGGAGCCCACCACGGCTGAGGGCACACCAGGAGCCCACCACGGCTGAGGTCACACCAGGAGTCCACCACGGCTGAGGCCACACCAGGAGCCCACCACAGCTGAGGCCACACCAGGAGCCCACCACGGCTGAGGCCACACCAGGAGCCCACCACGGCAGAGGGCATACCAGGAGCCCACCACGGCTGAGGGCACACCACGGCTGAGGCCACACCAGGAGCCCACCACGGCTGAGGCCACACCAGGAGCCCACCACGGCTGAGGCCACACCAGGAGCCCACCACGGCTGAGGCCACAACAGGAGCCCACCAAGACATAACAACTCCAGGCACCTCTCGGCCAAGCCGGCGCCGGACACCGTCAACCCGTCCGAAGAACCAGTCAGAAAACTTTCAAAATCTATCAACTATCCTGTCCTCAGGAACACAAGGCTTCCAACACCAGTAGCTCGCTGGCTACTAGTGTTGGAACGACGTATCCCGGGATGGTCAAGTTGTGTTCGCAGACTGAGTGAATATCTGTCGGTCCACTAGGTGAAGCCGTGAGAGGTAGTTAGCCAGAGTGTTGCTAGAGTGGCTGTTGAGACCCTTTGAGGAATACTGTGGAAGACTGGCTCGAGACATGTTGAAGGGGTCTCACCGGTGTATGTACCTCAGAAGAAGGGCATACAGGAGAGGAGCCCTGAGAGTTGTGCAAGAAGATTACTCGCCGTGATAGAACACCGCAAAGGGTGTTGTCCAGAGTGAAAGTGACACGTTCGGTCTTATATGTGGTGCATATATATTGGAGTATATTATTGTATACAATTACTTGTACGTAGTATTTAGATACATTTGGTGATGGTGTTGTCCATTGTTTAACCCCTTCCCCTTTTTGATTGTCTATTACTGCTAAGTCTTGGTAACTTTACCTTGACTTGGGATTGGATCCGTGAAGAAAGAGTCACGAAAAATAACCAGAGTTACTTGCTGATAGAGCCCGTAAGAATAAACTTATGAGCTTTATTTCGAAGAATGTGACATTTTGGGATTGCAGCTCAGGGCTGTAGAGAAGTACGGTGAGCATACTGTACTGCCACACTGCTCATTACTGTCCTCAGTAATGACTCACCGGTCATTACTGGTCACAGTACTGTTTCTCTGCCTTGTTTCACTCTCACTACTCAATAATGTCTCATTCGTCAATACTGTCCTAGGACTGCCTCACAAGTCATTACTGTCTCCAGTACTGTCTCGCTGATCATTACTGTCTACAATACTGTCTCGCTGATCATTACTCTTCTCAGAGCTCTACTATCTAACTAGTCAACACTACCTTCAATATTATACTGCTGTGACTATAAATCAAATGAACATTTGTATAGAATTAAACACAGTGTCCGTGGTGTAGTGGTAAGACACTCGCCTGGCGTTCCGCGAGCGCTATGTCATGGGTTCGTATCCTGGCGGGGAAGATTTACTGGGCGCAATTCCTTAACTGTAGCCTCTGTTTAACGCAACAGTAAAATGTGTACTTGGATGAAAAAACGATTCTTCGTGGCGGGGATCGTATTCCAGGGACCTGCCCGAAACGCTACGCGTACTAGTGGCTGTACAAGAATGTAACAACTCTTGTATTTATCTCAAAAAAAAAATACATGCGGGAAATGCTACTAATTTTTGTCAATGAAATAAAACACGCATTAAACCTCATTTATTAGCATGTATTTCCACACATGTTTACTCATACAATTGGTATCAGCTCTAAATAACACGTGAGTATCCTCAACGCCCCAGTAATACATGAGGATATATTGAGAACCAGAGACTACTTGTGAACATGGAAAGAGTTCTATGGGTGAATTACAAAATAGGGTTTGCCGCTGTTTCTGCATGGGCAGGGCTGGTCGCGGACACACGCACAGGTGGGCAACACCGGGCCTGAAAATGGGAAAAGAATCATTTGATTGATATCCAGGTGATATACAGGAGACGCACATGCACACACGCACACACACACACACACACACACACACACACACACACACACACACACACACACACACACACACACACACACACACACACACACACACACACACACATATGGAATGGCTACTGGAGTTTAACACAAGTAAATGTAAAGTTTTGGAAACGGGATCAAGTGATAGGAGACCAAAGGGACAGTACACAATGAAGGAAACTGCCTACCTGTAATAATTCGAGAAAGAGACCTGGGAGTGGACGTAACACCTAATCCAACTCCTGAGGCACATATAAATAGGATAACGACAGCAGCGTACTCTACACAGGCAAAAGTTAGAATATCATTCAGAAACCAAAGTGAGGAGGCTTTTATGGCGTTTTACACTGCCTACATGAGACCAGTCTTAGAGTATGCCGTGCCATCATTGAGTCCCCACCTGAAGAAACACATAAGGAAACTGGAAAAGGTTCAGAAGTTTGTGACGAGGCTTATCCCAAAGTTACGAGGTATGGGATATGAACAGTGCCTGAAGGAACTGAACCTTACGACACTAGAAAAAGAAGGGAGAGGGGGGGATATGATAGGAACATATAAAATATTCAGGGGAATTGACAAAGTGGAAATTGACAAAAGTGTTCACACGTAATAGTAACAGAACGAGGGGACATGGGTGGAAGCTGGAAACTCAGATAAGTCACAGAGATGTTAGGAAGTATTCTTTTAGTGTGAGAGTAGTGGAAAAATGGAATGCACTTAAGGAGCAGGTTGTGGAAGCAAACTTTTTTCATAAGTTTAAAACTACATATGATAGGGAAACTGGACAGGAGTCATTGCTGTAAACAATCGATGGTTGGGAAGGAGGGATCCAAGAGTCAATGCTCGATCCTGTAAGCAAAAAATAGGTGAGTACACGCACACACACACACACACACACACACACACACACACACACACACACACACACACACACCACACACACACACACACACACACACACACACACACACACACACACACACACACACACACACACACACACACACACACACACACACACATACAGGTAATGAAACTAAGGATAGGGGCAGACAGATTCACTACAAATGACAAAGATTTGTGCGAGGAACTCAATATGAAATTCCAGGAAGTCTTCACATTAGAGCAAGGAGAAGTTCCAGAGATAAGAGAAGGAATAATTAACCATGCACCACTAGAGGAATTTGAGATTACCAGTGGAGATGCAAGGAAGATTTTGCTAAAGTTGGATGTAACAAAGGCTATAGGCCCAGATGAAATATCACCATGGATACTAAAGGAAGGAGCAGAAGGACTGTGCCTGCCATGCTCCATGATGTATAACAATCACTGATAACAGGTGAACTGCCAGAAATTTGGAAGGCGGCGAACGTAGTCCCGATATACACGATGGGGGGATAGACAGGAGGCACTGAACTGCAGGCCAGTGTCCCTAACTTTCATACCATGCAAGCTAATGGAAAAAATTGTGTGAAAAAAGCTAGTCGAACATCTGGAGCGAAGGAACTCTGTGTCACAACACCAACATGATTTCAGGAATGGCAAGTCATGCCTCACAGGATTAATTGAATTCTACGATCAGGCAACAAGATTCAGGCAAGAAAGAGAGGGGTGGGCAGACTGCATATTTTTGGATTGCCAGAAAGCCTTTGACACAGTGCCACACCAGAGACTAGTGCAAAAGCTGGAGGTGCAGGCAGGAGTGAAAGGGAAGGTACTCCATTGGATAATGGAGTACCTAAGAAGGCAGCGAGTCACTGTGCGGGGTGAGGTATCAGATTGGCGAGACGTCACCAGTGGGATACCGCAGGTTTCAGTCCTTGGACCCATACTGTTTCTGATATATGTAAATGATCTTCCACATGGCATAGAATCATTCCTCTCATTGTTTGCTGATGATGCAAAAATTATGAGGAGGATTAAGACGGAGAAAGACAGTATGAGACTACAAGATGGCCTAGACAGACTGCATGAATGGTCCAACAAATGGCTACTAAAGTTCAACCCGAGTAAATGTAAGGTAATGAAACTAGGCAGTGGAAACAGGCCAGACACAGGATACAGAATGGAACATGAAGTCCTTCATGAGACGGACAGAGAGAAGGGTCTAAGAGTTGATATCACACCAAACCTGTCTCCTGAAGCCCACATCAAAAGAATAACATCTGCGGCGTATGCCGAGGCTGGCTAACATCAGCACTGCCTTCAGGAACCTGTGTAAGGAATCATTCAGAACCTTGTATACCACCTTGTATGGGGAGCCGGTCGGCCGAGCGGACAGCACACTGGACTTGTGATCCTGTGGGTCCTGGGTTCGATCCCAGGCGCCGGCGAGAAACAATGGGCAGAGTTTCTTTCACCCTATGCCCCTGTTACCTAGCAGTAAATAGGTACCTGGGTGTTAGTCAAGTCACAGGTTGATTCCTGGGGGTGGGAGGCCTGGCCGAGGACCGGGCCGCGGGGACACTAAACAGGCCCCGAATCATCTCAAGAAACCTCAAGATAAACACATATTAAGACCAATCTTGGAGTATGCGGCCCCAGCATGGAGCCCGTACCTTGTCAAGCAAAAGGCGAAGCTTTAAAAAGTTCAGAGACATGCCACTAGGCTAGTCCCAGAACTAAGAGGCATGAGTTACGAAGAAAGGCTGCGAGAAATGCACCTCACGACACTAGAAGACAGAAGAGTAAGGGGAGACATGATCACTAACTGCAAAATATCAGAGGAATTGGCAGGGTAGACAACGATAAACTGTTTAACCGGGTGGTATGCGAACAAGGGAACTGGAGTACCCAAATGAGCACAGGTAGTTAGAAAGAATTTTGTCAGTGTTAAGAGGAGTTAAACCGATGGAATGCATTAGGCAGTGATGTGGTGGAGGCGGACTCCATACACAGTTTCAAATGTAGATATAATAGCGCCCAGTAGGCTCAGGAATCTGTTCATCAGTTGATTGACAGTTGAGAAGCGGGACCAACGAGCCAGGAGCTCAACCCCCGCAAGCACAATAAGGTGAGTACACACACACACACACACACAGGGGGTTCTGGTATCTGACTGGAGAGCACGCGGGACTCGTAATCTGTAGCCCGGGTTCGATTCCCGGACTAGGCAGAGACAAATGGGCAGAGTTTCTTTCACTCTGATGCACCTGTTACCTAGCAGTAAATAGGTACTTGGGAGTGAGACCAGGTGTACGGGCTGTTTCCTGTGTGTGTGTGGGTGTGTGTGTGTGGTGTGTGGTGTGTGTGTGTGGGTGGGTGTTGTGTGTGTGTGTGTGTGTGTGTGTGTGTGGTGTGTGTGTTGTGTGTGTGTGTGTGCTCACCTATTTGTGCTTGCGGGGTTGAGCTTTGGCTCTTTGGTCCCGCCTCTCAACTGTCAATCAACTGGTGTACAGATTCCTGAGCCTACTGGGCTCTATCATATCTACATTTGAAATGTGTATGGAGTCAGCCTCCACCACATCACTCCTAATGCATTCCATTTACTAACTACTCTGACATTGAAAAAGTTCTTTCTAATGTCTCTGTGGCTCATTTGGGTACTCAGCTTCCACCTGTGTCCCTTGTTCGCGTCCCTCCAGTGTTGAATAGTTCATCCTTGTTTACCGGTCGATTCCCCTGAGGATTTTGTAGGTTGTGATCATGTCCCCTTACTCTTCTGTCTTCCAGTGTCGTAAGGTGCATTCCCGCAGCCTTTCCTCATAACTCATGCCTCTTAGTTCTGGGACTAGTCTAGTGGCATACCTTTGGACTTTTTCCAGCTTCGTCTTGTGCTTGACAAGGTACGGGCTCCATGCTGGGGCCGCATACTCCAGGATTGGTCTTACATATGTGGTGTACAAGATTCTGAATGATTCCTTACACAGGTCCTGAACGCCATTCTGATGTTAGCCAGCCTCGCATATGCCGCGGACGTTATTCTCTTTATGTGGGCTTCAGGAGACAAGGTTTGGTGTGTATCAACTCATAGATCTTTCTCTCTGTCTGTTCATTAAGTACTTCATCTCCTATTCTGTATCCTGTGTCTGGCCTCCTGTTTCCACTGCCAGTTTCATTATTGCATTTACTCGGGTTGAACTTAAACAGCCATTTGTTGGACCATTCACTCAGTCTTCTAGGTCATCTTGTAGCCTCCTACTATCATCCTCTGTTTCAATCCTCCTCATAATTTTTGCATGGTTGGCAAAACATGAGAGGAATGAATCAATACCCTCTGGGAAATCATTTACATATACCAGAAACAGTATAGGTCCAAGGACTGACCCCGCGGGACTCCACTTGAACGTCTCGCCAATCTGAGACTTCACCCCTCACCTGACTCTTTGTCTCCTGTTGCTTAGGTACTCCTGTATCCACCGAGTACCTTCCCTTTCACTCCAGCCTGCATCTCCACTTTGCCACTAGCCTCTTGTGTGGCACTGTATCAAAGGCTTTCTGGCAATCCAAAAAATATGCAGTATGCCCACCTCTCTTTCTTGCTTATTTTTGTGCCTGGTCGTAGAATTCAAGTAACCCTGTGAGGCAGGACCTGCCATCCCTGAACCATGTTGATGCTGTTTGTGATTATGACAGAGGAAGATAGTAGGAAGCTACAAGATGAACTAGACCAAGAGTAAAATTTATGGTAAACAAAGGCTGTTAAGTTCAACCAGAGTAAGCTAAGGTCATGAAACTAGGTGTGGACACAGGAGAGCCAAACACAGGATACAGAATTAGGGAGATGACGTCCTTCATGAAACGACAGAAGAGAAAGATCTATGAGTTGATACCCCCAAGACCTTGTCCCTGATAGCCCAGTAAAGAGGATAACCTTCCAGCGCATATTGCGATTGGTGGCTAACATAGAACAGCCCTTCAAGAACACTTGGTGTAAGGAATCATTCATGAATCTTTGTACCACATATGTAACCAATCCTGGAGTATGCAGCTCCAGATCTAGTCAAACATAAGACTAAACTGAAAAGGTTCAAGGTTTGCCACCAGACTAGCACCCAAACTGAGAGGGAATGAGCTACGAGGAGAGACTACGGGAATAACCTCACGTCGATGGAAGGACAGAAGAGTAGTAAGGACATGATCACCATATACAGATTATCAAAAGGTATTAATAGGGTAGATAACAGGACAGGCCATTTAACCAGGGGCACACTCACTAGGGGACACAGGGTGGAAATTGAGTGCCCAAAATGAGCCTCAGAGATATTAAAAAGAACTTTTATAGTGTCAGAGAGGTTGAGACAAACTGAAATGCATTAGGGAGTAATGTGGTGGAGGCTGACCTCCTTACACAGTTTTAAGTGTAGATATAATAGCGCCCAATAGGCCAGGAACCTCTACACCTGTTGATTGGACAAGTTTGAGATGCGGACCAAGGAGCCAGAGTTCAACCCCCCCAAAAGCACTACTAGGTAAGTACAACACCACACCCACACACACACCACAAACAGCGAGCTGGAGCAAATGTAAAGTTATGAAATGGACTAGGAGATAGGGACCAAAGGGTCCAGTACACAATGAAGGGGAACAGCCTACCTGTGACGACGCGCGAAAGAGACCTGGGTGTGGACGTAACACCTAATCTATCCCAGAGGCACATATAATAGGATACGACAGCAGCGTACTCTACACTGCAAAAGTTAGAACATCATTCAGAAACCTAAGCAAGGAGGCATTGGGCGCTTTAAGCTACGTGAGGCCAGTCTTAGAGTAAGCGCCTCATCATGGAGTCCCAGCTGAGAAGCATATAATGAAACTGGAAAAGGTCAGAAGGTTTGCAACGAGACTCGTCCTGAGCTACGAGGGATGGGGTATGAGGAGCGCCTGAGGGAACTGTGCTTACGACACTAGAAAGAAGAAGGGAGAGAGGGGACATGATAGGAACGTATAAAATACTCAGAGGGATTGACAGAGGGGACATAGACGAAATGTTCCAACGGAATAGTAACAGAACGAGGGGACATGAGGGAAGCTGTGAAACTCAGATGGACTCACAGAGATGTTAGGAAGTTTCTTTTAGCGGAGAGTAGTGGGAAAATGGAATGCACTCAAGAAACAGGTTGTGGAAGCAAATACTATTCATAATTTTAAAACCAGGTATGATAGGGAAATGGGCAGGAGCATTGCTGTAAACAACTGATGCTTGAAAGGCGGGATCCAAGAGTCAATGCTCGATCCTGCAGACACAATAGGGAGTACATATAGGTGAGTACACACACACAACACACAATACACACACACACACACACACACACACCACCACACACACCACACACACCACACACCACACCCACACACTACACACAACACACCTGGTGGCTGAGTGGACAGCACTTGGGATCCGTAGTCATGTGGACCGGGGTCGATCCCCTTCGGCGATGGCGGAAACAAATGGGTAGAGTTTCTCATTTAACCTAATGCCCATGTTACCTAGCATTAAAATAGGTACCTTGGTGTTAGACAGCTGTTACGGGACTGCTTCCTGTGTGTGTTGTGTGTGAAAGAAAAAAATATAATACTAATTCATTCGTTGATTGACTTGACATTTGAGAGGGGAGCCGAAAGAGCCAGAGCTCGACCCTCGGAAGCACAACTAGGTGAGTACAACTAGGTGAGCTACACATACAGCTAGGTAAGTACATACTTACTGTATTAATAGGTACCTGGGAGTTAGACAGGTGCTTCGGGCAGCTTTCTTGGGATGTGTGTGTGTTTGTGTTGCGTGTTAGAGAGAAATATATGTAGTGTACATATTAGAGGATAAATAGATTGGCTAGAAAAGACGGGTCCAAGAGCTAATTTAGTGTCGATTCTTGCAGACACCACAAAAGTAGTAAATACACAACAACACAGGTCCTACCTTGCCGAGAGGACAGTGAGCGGGGGTCGTAGTCATAAGGACCCGGGTTTTGATTCCCAGTCACAGCAAAAGCAAATGAGTAGTTTCCTTGCCACCTGATAACCCTGTTTACTTAGCAGTAAAATATGCCGTACCGGAGTTTAGACAGATGCTACGGGCTGCTTCCTGGGGATGTTTTATCGTATTTGTGAGAGTGAC
>WNGS01162647.1:1147335-1165314 GCA_020271785.1 Procambarus virginalis | reverse complement strand
GAAGGTACTCCATTGGATAAGGGAGAACCTAAGTATCAGAAGACATCGAGTCACTGTGATGGATGAGGTCTCAGACTGGTGAGGTCTCAGACTGGTGAGGTCTCAGACTGGCGTCACCAGTGGAGTCCCGCAGGGGTCAGTCCTTGGACCCATACTGTCTCTGATATATGTAAATGATCTACTTGAGGATATAGAATCATTCTTCTTATTGTTTGTTGATGATGCATAACAAATGAGGAGGATTAAGATGGAGGAATATAGTATGAGACTACAAGATGACCTAGACAGACTGAATGAATGGTCCAACAAATGGCTACTAAAGTTCAACCCGAGTAAATGTAAGGTAATAAAACTAGGCAGTGGAAACAGGAGGGCAGACACAGGATACAGAACGGGTGATGAAGTCCATCATGAAAAGGATAGAGAGAAAATGTAGGAATTATATCACGCCAAACCTGTCTCCTGAAGCCCACATCAAAATCATAACATTGGTGGCATATGCGAGGCTGGCTAACATCAGAACTGCCTTCAGAAACCAGAGTAAGGAATCATTCAGAACCTTGTGTACCACATAAGTACCACGTGGAAGCTGAGCATCCAAATGTGTCACAGAGACATAGGAAAGAACATTTTATGTGTCACAGTAGTTAGTAAATGGAATGCACTAAGAAGTGATGTTATTGAGGCTGATTTCATACACAGTTTCAAATGTTGATACGATAGAGCTCGAGAGGGTCAAGAATCTGCACACGAGTAGATTGACGGTTGAGAGGCGGGACCAAAGAGCCAGAACTCAACCCCCGCAAGCATAACTACGTGAGTATAACTAGGTGAGTACACGAAGCTTTAATACCTACAAGGAAGAATTATCCAGGAAGAAGCACGACAGCAATGGGACCAAGCAATGGTACGTAGAAAATGGGAAGATTTCTTAATGAACCAGTTTACCTGAATATTTTGTTGTGATGGTTGTTGTGATGGTTGTTGTTATGGTTGTTGTTATGGTTGTTGTTGTGATGGTTGTTGTGATGGTTGTTGTATGGTTGATGTTGTGATGGTTGTTGTGATGGTTGTTGTTGTGATGGTTGTTGTTGTGATGGTTGTTGTTGTGATGGTTGTTGTGATGGTTGTTGTGATGGTTGTTGTTATGGTTGTTGTTATGGTTGTTGTTATGGTTGTTGTTGTGATGGTTGTTGTGATGGTTGTTGTTGTGATGGTTGTTGTTGTGATGGTTGTTGTGATGGTTGTTGTGATGGTTGTTGTTATGGTTGTTGTGATGGTTGTTGTTATGGTTGTTGTTGTGATGGTTGTTGTTGTGATGGTTGTTGTGAGATGGTTGTTGGTTGTGATGGTTGTTGTTATGGTTGTTGTTGTGATGGTTGTTGTGATGGTTGTTGTTGTGATGGTTGTTGTTATGGTTGTTGTTGTGGTGTTGTTGTGATGTTGTTGTGATGGTTTGTTGTGATGGTTGTTGTGATGGTTGTGTTGTGATGGTTGTTGTGATGGTTGTTGTTGTGATGGTTGTTGTGATGGTTGTTGTTATGGTTGTTGTTGTGGTTGTTGTTGTGATGTTGTTGTGATGGTTGTTGTGATGTTGTTGTGATGGTTGTTGTGATGGTTGTTGTTGTGATGGTTGTGTTGTGATGGTTGTTGTGATGGTTGTGTTGTGATGGTTGTTGTTGTGATGGTTGTTGTTGTGATGGTTGNTAGCGCATGAGCTGGAACTTGTCTTCGTTAAACACCATATTATTTTCTGTAGCCCATAGAAAGACTGATCTACATCTGACTGGAGGTTCGCCGTGTCCTCTATGTTGCCTACTCTCATGAAGATCCTGTGTCATCTGCAAAGGATGATACAGTGCTATAGGTTGTGCTCTTGTCTATGTCCGATATGAGGATGAGAAAAAGTACTGGAGCAAGCACAGTACCCTGGGGGACTGAGCTCTAACGGTTGACGGGTTGGATTTTATTTGTTGACTATTACACATTGGGTTCTGTTGGTCAGGAAATTGTAGATCCATCTGCCTACTTTCCGGTAATTCCTTTTGAGCGCATTTTATGGGCAATAACACCATGGTCACATTTATCAAAAGCTTTTGCGAAATCTGTGTAAATTACATCAGCGTTTGTTGTCTTCCATAGCATCTAATGCCATATCATAGTGGTCCAGCAACTGCGACAGGAAAGAGCGCCCTGTTCTGAAACCATATTGTCCGGGGTTATGGAGATGCTGTGATTCCATGTATTTGTGATCTTACTTCTTAGCACTCTCTCAAAAATTTTTATGATGTGCGACCAATGAGACAGTCGGCCTACAGTGTACAGTACGGACCAATGAGACAGTAGGCTTACAGCGGACAGTACTGACCAATGAGACAGTAGGCCTACAGTGGACAGTACTGACCAATGAGACAGTAGGCTTACAGCGGACAGTACTGACCAATGAGACAGTAGGCCTACAGTGGACAGTATGACCAATGAGACAGTAAGCCTCCAGTGGACAGTACTGACCAATGAGACAGTAAGCCTCCAGTGGACATACTGACCAATGAGACAGTAGGCCTACAGCAGGCAGTACTGACCAATGAGACAGTAGGCCTACAGCAGACAGTACTGACCAATGAGACAGTAGGCCTACAGCAGGCAGTACTGACCAATGAGACAGTAGGCCTACAGCGGACAGTACTGACCAATGAGACAGTAGGCTACAGCGGACAGTACTGACCAATGAGACAGTAGACTACAGTGGGCAAGTACTGACCAATGAGACAGTAGACATACAGCGGACAGTACTGACCAATGAGACAGTAGGCCTACAGCGGACAGTACTGACCAATGAGACAGTAGGCCTACAGTGGACAGTACTACCAATGAGACAGTAGGCCTACAGTGGGCAGTACTGACCAATGAGACAGTAGACCTACAGCGGACAGTACTGACCAATGAGACAGTAGGCCTACAGCGGACAGTACTGACCAATGAGACAGTAGGCCTACAGCGGACAGTACTGACCAATGAGACAGTAGACTACAGCGGACAGTACTGACCAATGAGACAGTAGGCCTACATCAGGCAGTACTGACAAATGAGACAGTAGGCCTACAGCGGACAGTACTGACCAATGAGACAGTAGCCTACAGTGGACAGTACTGACCAATGAGACAGTAGGCCTACATCAGGCAGCACTGACAAATGAAACAGTAGGCCTACAGTGGACAGTACTGACCAATGAGACAGTAGACCTACAGCAGGACAGTACTGACCAATGAGACAGTAGGCCTACAGTGGACAGTACTGACCAATGAGACAGTAGCCTCCAGTGGACAGTACTGACCAATGAGACAGTAGGCCTACAGCAGACAGTACTGACCAATGAGACAGTAGGCCTACAGTGGGCAGTACTGACCAATGAGACAGTAGGCCTACAGCAGACAGTACTGACCATGAGACAGTAGGCCTACAGCAGACAGTACTGACCAATGAGACAGTAGGCTACAGCGGACAGTACTGACCAATGAGACAGTAGGCTTACAGTGGACAGTACTGACCAATGAGACAGTAGGCCTACAGTGGCAGTACTGACCAATGAGACAGTAGGCCTACAGTGGACAGTACTGACCAATTAGACAGTAGGCCTACTGTCTCATTGGTCAGTACTGTCCACTGTAAGCCTACTGTCTCATTGGTCAGTACTGTCCGCTGTAGGCCTACTGTCTCATTGGTCAGTACTGTCTGCTGTAGGCCTACTGTCTCATGGGTCAGTACTGTCTGCTGTAGGCCTACTGTCTCATTGGTCAGTACTGCCCACTGTAGGCCTACTGTCTCATTGGTCAGTACTGTCTGCTGTAGGCCTACTGTCTCATTGGTCAGTACTGTCCACTGGAGGCTTACTGTCTCATGGTCAGTACTGTCCACTGTAGGCCTACTGTTCATTGGTCAGTACTGTCTGCTGTAGGTCTACTGTCTCATTGGTCAGTACTGTCCACTGTAGGCCTACTGTTTCATTTGTCAGTGCTGCCTGATGTAGGCCTACTGTCTCATTGGTCAGTACTGTCCACTGTAGGTATACTGTCTCATTGGTCAGTACTGTCCGCTGTAGGCCTACTGTCTCATTTGTCAGTACTGCCTGATGTAGGCCTACTGTCTCATTGGTCAGTACTGTCCGCTGTAGGTCTACTGTCTCATTGGTCAGTACTGTCCGCTGTAGGCCTACTGTCTCATTGGTCAGTACTGTCCGCTGTAGGCCTACTGTCTCATTGGTCAGTACTGTCCGCTGTAGGTCTACTGTCTCATTGGTCAGTACTGCCCACTGTAGGCCTACTGTCTCATTGGTCAGTACTGTCCACTGTAGGCCTACTGTCTCATGGTCAGTACTGTCCGCTGTAGGCCTACTGTCTCATTGGTCAGTACTGTCCGCTGTAGGTCTACTGTCTCATTGGTCAGTACTGCCCACTGTAGGTCTACTGTCTCATTGGTCAGTACTGTCCGCTGTAGGCCTACTGTTCATTGGTCAGTACTGTCCGCTGTAGGCCTACTGTCTCATTGGTCAGTACTGCCTGCTGTAGGCCTACTGTCTCATTGGTCAGTACTGTCTGCTGTAGGCCTACTGTCTCATGGTCAGTACTGCCTGCTGTAGGCCTACTGTCTCATTGGTCAGTAATGTCCACTGGAGGCTTACTGTCTCATTGGTCAGTACTGTCCACTGGAGGCTTACTGTCTCATTGGTCAGTACTGTCCACTGTAGGCTACTGTCTCATTGGTCAGTACTGTCCGCTGTAAGCCTACTGTCTCATTGGTCAGTACTGTCCACTGTAGGCCTACTGTCTCATTGGTCAGTACTGTCCGCTGTAAGCCTACTGTCTCATTGGTCAGTACTGTTACACTGTAGGCCGACTGTCTCATTGGTCGCACATCATAAAAATTTTTGAGAGAGTGCTAAGAAGTAAGATCACAAAATACATGGAATCACAGCATCTCCATAACCCCGGACAATATGGTTTCAGAACAGGGCGCTCTTTCCTGTCGCAGTTGCTGGACCACTATGATATGGCATTAGATGCTATGGAAGACAAACAAAACGCTGATGTAATTTACACAGATTTCGCAAAAGCTTTTGATAAATGTGACCATGGTGTTATTGCCCATAAAATGCGCTCAAAAGGAATTACCGGAAAAGTAGGCAGATGGATCTACAATTTCCTGACCAACAGAACCCAATGTGTAATAGTCAACAAAATAAAATCCAACCCGTCAACCGTTAAGAGCTCAGTCCCCCAGGGTACTGTGCTTGCTCCAGTACTTTTTCTCATCCTCATATCGGACATAGACAAGAGCACAACCTATAGCACTGTATCATCCTTTGCAGATGACACCAGGATCTTCATGAGAGTAGGCAACATAGAGGACACGGCGAACCTCCAGTCAGATGTAGATCAGGTCTTTCTATGGGCTACAGAAAATAATATGGTGTTTAACGAAGACAAGTTCCAGCTCATGCGCTATGGAAAAAATGAAAATATAAAAACGGAAACCACGTACAAAACTCAGGCAAATCATAACATAGAACGAAAAGGCAATGTAAAGGATCTGGGTGTACTCATGTCGGAAGACCTTACCTTTAAAGAACACAATAAAGTAGCCGTCACAACTGCAAGAAAAATGACAGGTTGGATAACAAGAACTTTTCACACTAGAGATGCTATACCGATGATGACACTTTTCAAAACGCTTGTGCTCTCTAGAGTGGAGTACTGCTGCACAATGACAGCCCCTTTCACTGCTGGTGAAATTGCTGACCTGGAGAGCGTGCAGAGATCCTTTACTGCTAGAATCCACTCGGTAAAACATCTAAACTATTGGGACCGACTAAAGAGCCTAAATCTGTATTCCCTTGAGCGCAGGCGGGAGAGATACATAATAATTTACACGTGGAAAATATTAGAGGGGCTGGTCCCAAACCTGCACACAGAAATAACATCACATGAGACCAGAAGACATGGCAGGATGTGCAGATTACCCCCGTTGAAAAGCAGAGGTGCAACTGGTACTCTGAGAGAGAACTCTATCAACATCAGAGGCCCGAGACTGTTCAACACGCTTCCACTACACATAAGGGACATAACTGGCAAACTCCTCACAGTGTTCAAGAGAGAACTGGATAAGCACCTCCAAAGGATACCTGATCAACCAGGCTGTGACTCATACGTCAGGCTGCGAGCAGCCGCGTCCAACAGCCTGGTTGATCAGTCCAGCAACCAGGAGGCCTGGTCGATGACCGGGCCGCGGGGACGATAAGCCCCGGAAGCACCTCAAGGTATCCTCAAGGTTGGTCAGTACTGTCTGCTGTAGGCCTACTGTCTCATTGGTCAGTACTGCCTGCTGTAGGTCTACTGTCTCATTGGTCAGTACTGTCCTCTGTAGGTCTACTGTCTCATTGGTCAGTACTGTCCGCTGTAGGTCTACTGTCTCATTGGTCAGTACTGTCCGCTGTAGGCCTACTGTCTCATTGGTCAGTACTGCCCACTGTAGGCCTACTGTCTCATTGGTCAGTACTGTCCGCTGTAGGCCTACTGTCTCATTGGTCAGTACTGCCCACTGTAGGCCTACTGTCTCATTGGTCAGTACTGTTCGCTGTAGGCCTACTGTCTCATTGGTCAGTACTTTCCGCTGTAGGTCTACTGTCTCATTGGTCAGTACTGTCCGCTGTAGGTCTACTGTCTCGTTGGTCAGTACTGTCCGCTGTAGGTCTACTGTCTCATTGGTCAGTACTGTACACTGTAGGCCTACTGTCTCATTGGTCAGTACTGTCCGCTGTAGGCCTACTGTCTCATTGGTCAGTACTGTCCGCTGTAGGTCTACTGTCTCATTGGTCAGTACTGTCCGCTGTAGGTCTACTGTCTCATTGGTCAGTACTGTCCGCTGTAGGTCTACTGTCTCATTGGTCAGTACTGTACACTGTAGGCCTACTGTCTCATTGGTCAGTACTGTCCGCTGTAGGCCTACTGTCTCATTGGTCAGTACTGTCCGCTGTAGGCCTACTGTCTCATTGGTCAGTACTGTCCGCTGTAGGCCTACTGTCTCATTGGTCAGTACTGTCCACTGTAGGCCTACTGTCTCATTGGTCAGTACTGTCCGCTGTAGGCCTACTGTCTCATTGGTCAGTACTGTCTGCTGTAGGCCTACTGTCTCATTGGTCAGTACTGCCTGTTGTAGGCCTACTGTCTCATTGGTCAGTACTGTCCGCTGTAGGTCTACTGTCTCATTGGTCAGTACTGTCCGCTGTAGGCCTACTGTCTCATTGGTCAGTACTGCCTGCCGTAGGCCTACTGTCTCATTGGTCAGTATTGTCCACTGGAGGCTTACTGTCTCATTGGTCAGTATTGTCCACTGTAGGCCTACTGTCTCGTTGGTCAGTACTGTCCACTGTAGGCCTACTGTCTCATTGGTCAGTATTGTCCAGTGTAGGCCTACTGTCTCATTTGTCAGTACTGCCTGCTGTAGGCCTACTGTCTCATTGGTCAGTACTGTCCGCTGTAGGTCTACTGTCTCATTGGTCAGTACTGTCCACTGTAGGCCTACTGTCTCATTGGTCAGTACTGTCTGCTGAAGGCCTACTGTCTCATTGGTCAGTACTGTCCACTGTAGGCCTACTGTCTCATTGGTCACTACTGTCGGCTGTAGGCCTGCTGTCTCATTGGTCAGTACTGTCCGTTGTAGACCTACTGTCTCATTGGTCAGTACTGTCCGCTGTAGGTCTACTGTCTCATTGGTCAGTACTGTCCGCTGTAGGCCTACTGTCTCATTGGTCAGTACTGTCCGCTGTAGGCCTACTGTCTCATTGGTCAGTACTGTCCGCTGTAGGCCTACTGTCTCATTGGTCAGTACTGTCCGCTGTAGGTCTACTGTCTCATTGGTCAGTACTGCCCACTGTAGGCCTACTGTCTCATTGGTCAGTACTGTCCGTTGTAGGCCTACTGTCTCATTGGTCAGTACTGTCTGCTGTAGGCCTACTGTCTCATTGGTCAGTACTGCCTGCTGTAGGCCTACTGTCTCATTGGTCAGTACTGTCCACTGGAGGCTTACTGTCTCATTGGTCAGTACTGTCCACTGGAGGCTTACTGTCTCATTGGTCAGTACTGTCCACTGTAGGCCTACTGTCTCATTGGTCAGTACTGTCCGCTGTAAGCCTACTGCCTCATTGGTCAGTACTGTCCACTGTAGGCCTACTGTCTCATTGGTCAGTACTGTCCGCTGTAAGCCTACTGTCTCATTGGTCAGTACTGTCCGCTGTAGGTCTACTGTCTCATTGGTCAGTACTGTACACTGTAGGCCTACTGTCTCATTGGTCAGTACTGTCCGCTGTAGGCCTACTGTCTCATTGGTCAGTACTGTCCGCTGTAGGCCTACTGTCTCATTGGTCAGTACTGTCCGCTGTAGGCCTACTGTCTCATTGGTCAGTACTGTCCACTGTAGGCCTACTGTCTCATTGGTCAGTACTGTCCACTGTAGGCCTACTGTCTCATTGGTCAGTACTGTCTGCTGTAGGCCTACTGTCTCATTGGTCAGTACTGCCTGCTGTAGGCCTACTGTCTCATTGGTCAGTACTGTCCACTGTAGGCTTACTGTCTCATTGGTCAGTACTGTCCACTGGAGGCTTACTGTCTCATTGGTCAGTACTGTCCACTGTAGGCCTACTGTCTCATTGGTCAGTACTTTCCGCTGTAAGCCTACTGTCTCATTGGTCAGTACTGTCCGCTGTAGGCCTACTGTCTCATTGGTCGGTACTGTCCGCTGTAAGCCTACTGTCTCATTGGTCAGTACTGTACACTGTAGGCCGACTGTCTCATTGGTCAGTACTGTCTGCTGTAGGCCTACTGTCTCATTGGTCAGTACTGCCTGCTGTAGGCCTACTGTCTCATTGGTCAGTACTGTCCACTGTAGGCCTACTGTCTCATTGGTCAGTACTATCCACTGTAGGTCTACTGTCTCATTGGTCAGTACTGTCCACTGTAGGTCTACTGTCTCATTGGTCAGTACTGTCCACTGTAGGTCTACTGTCTCATTGGTCAGTACTGTCCGCTGTAGCCCTACTGTCTCATTGGTCAGTACTGTCCACTGTAGGTCTACTGTCTCATTGGTCAGTACTGTACGCTGTAGGCCTACTGTCTCATTGGTCAGTACTGTCCACTGTAAGCCTACTGTCTCATTGGTCAGTACTGTCCACTGTAGGCCTACTGTCTCATTGGTCAGTACTGCCACTGTAGGCCTACTGTCTCATTGGTCAGTACTGTCCGCTGTAGGCCTACTGTCTCATTGGTCAGTACTGTCTGCTGTAAGCCTACTGTCTCATTGGTCAGTACTGTCCACTGTAGGCCTACTGTCTCATTGGTCAGTACTGTCTGCTGTAGGCCTACTGTCTCATTGGTCAGTACTGCCACTGTAGGCCTACTGTCTCATTGGTCAGTACTGTCCACTGTAGGCCTACTGTCTCATTGGTCAGTACCCCCGCTGTAGGCCTACTGTCTCATTGGTCAGTACTGTCCACTGTAGGCCTACTGTCTCATTGGTCAGTACTGTCCACTGTAGGCCTACTGTCTCATTGGTCAGTACTGTCCGCTGTAGGCCTACTGTCTCATTGGTCAGTACTGTCCGCTGTAGGTCTACTGTCTCATTGGTCAGTACTGTCCGCTGTAGGCCTACTGTCTCATTGGTCAGTACTGCCCACTGTAGGCCTACTGTCTCATTGGTCAGTACTGTCCACTGTAGGCCTACTGTCTCATTGGTCAGTACTGTCCGCTGTAGGCCTACTGTCTCATTGGTCAGTACTGTCCGTTGTAGGCCTACTGTCTCATTGGTCAGTACTGTCCGCTGTAGGTCTACTGTCTCATTGGTCAGTACTGTCCGCTGTAGGCCTACTGTCTCATTGGTCAGTACTGTCCGCTGTAGGCCTACTGTCTCATTGGTCAGTACTGCCTGCTGTAGGCCTACTGTCTCATTGGACAGTACTGTCCGCTGTAGGCCTACTGTCTCATTGGTCAGTACTGTCCACTGTAAGCCTACTGTCTCATTGGTCAGTACTGTACACTGTAGGCCTACTGTCTCATTGGTCAGTACTGTGTGCTGTAGGCCTACTGTCTCATTGGTCAGTACTGCCTGCTGTAGGCCTACTGTCTCATTGGTCAGTACTGTCCTCTGGAGGCTTACTGTCTCATTGGTCAGTACTGTCCACTGGAGGCTTACTGTCTCATTGGTCAGTACTGTCCACTGTAGGCCTACTGTCTCATTGGTCAGTACTGTCCGCTGTAAGCCTACTGTCTCATTGGTCAGTACTGTCCACTGTAGGCCTACTGTCTCATTGGTCAGTACTGTCCGCTGTAGGCCTACTGTCTCATTGGTCAGTACTGCCTGCTGTAGGCCTACTGTCTCATTGGTCAGTACTGTCCGCTGTAGGTCTACTGTCTCATTGGTCAGTACTGTCCGCTGTAGGCCTACTGTCTCATTGGTCAGTACTGCCTGCTGTAGGCCTACTGTCTCATTGGTCAGTATTGTCCACTGGAGGCTTACTGTCTCATTGGTCAGTACTGTCCACTGTAGGCCTACTGTCTCATTGGTCAGTACTGTCCACTGTAGGCCTACTGTCTCATTGGTCAGTACTGTCCACTGTAGGCCTACTGTCTCATTGGTCAGTACTGTCCACTGTAGGCCTACTGTCTCATTGGTCAGTACTGTCCGCTGTAGGTCTACTGTCTCATTGGTCAGTACTGTCCACTGTAGGCCTACTGTCTCATTGGTCAGTACTGTCTGCTGAAGGCCTACTGTCTCATTGGTCAGTACTGTCCACTGTAGGCCTACTGTCTCATTGGTCAGTACTGTCCGCTGTAGGCCTACTGTCTCATTGGTCAGTACTGTCCGCTGTAGGCCTACTGTCTCATTGGTCAGTACTGTCCGCTGTAGGTCTACTGTCTCATTGGTCAGTACTGTCCGCTGTAGGCCTACTGTCTCATTGGTCAGTACTGTCCGCTGTAGGCCTACTGTCTCATTGGTCAGTACTGCCTGCTGTAGGCCTACTGTCTCATTGGTCAGTACTGTCCGCTGTAGGCCTACTGTCTCATTGGTCAGTACTGTCCACTGTAGCCTACTGTCTCATTGGTCAGTACTGTACACTGTAGGCCTACTGTCTCATTGGTCAGTACTGTCTGCTGTAGGCCTACTGTCTCATTGGTCAGTACTGCCTGCTGTAGGCCTACTGTCTCATTGGTCAGTACTGTCCACTGTAGGCTTACTGTCTCATTGGTCAGTACTGTCCACTGTAGGCTACTGTCTCATTGGTCAGTACTGTCCACTGTAGGCCTACTGTCTCATTGGTCAGTACTGTCCGCTGTAGGCCTACTGTCTCATTGGTCAGTACTGTCCGCTGTAGGCCTACTGTCTCATTGGTCAGTACTGTCCGCTGTAGGCCTACTGTCTCATTGGTCAGTACTGTCCACTGTAGGCCTACTGTCTCATTGGTCAGTACTGTCTGCTGTAGGCCTACTGTCTCATTGGTCAGTACTGTCCACTGTAGGCCTACTGTCTCATTGGTCAGTACTGTCCGCTGTAGGCCTACTGTCTCATTGGTCAGTACTGTCCACTGTAGGTCTACTGTCTCATTGGTCAGTACTGTCCGCTGTAGGCCTACTGTCTCATTGGTCAGTACTGTCCACTGTAGGCCTACTGTCTCATTGGTCAGTACTGTCCACTGTAGGCCTACTGTCTCATTGGTCAGTACTGCCACTGTAGGCCTACTGTCTCATTGGTCAGTACTGTCCGCTGTAGGCCTACTGTCTCATTGGTCAGTACTGTCTGCTGTAGGCCTACTGTCTCATTGGTCAGTACTGTCCACTGTAGGCCTACTGTCTCATTGGTCAGTACTGTCTGCTGTAGGCCTACTGTCTCATTGGTCAGTACTGCCACTGTAGGCCTACTGTCTCATTGGTCAGTACTGTCCACTGTAGGCCTACTGTCTCATTGGTCAGTACCCCGCTGTAGGCCTACTGTCTCATTGGTCAGTACTGTCCACTGTAGGCCTACTGTCTCATTGGTCAGTACTGTCCACTGTAGGCCTACTGTCTCATTGGTCAGTACTGTCCGCTGTAGGCCTACTGTCTCATTGGTCAGTACTGTCCGCTGTAGGCCTACTGTCTCATTGGTCAGTACTGTCCGCTGTAGGCCTACTGTCTCATTGGTCAGTACTGTCCACTGTAGGCCTACTGTCTCATTGGTCAGTACTGTCCGCTGTAGGCCTACTGTCTCATTGGTCAGTACTGTCCGCTGTAGGCCTACTGTCTCATTGGTCAGTACTGTCCGCTGTAGGCCTACTGTCTCATTGGTCAGTACTGCCACTGTAGGCCTACTGTCTCATTGGTCAGTACTGTCCGCTGTAGGCCTACTGTCTCATTGGTCAGTACTGTCCGCTGTAGGCCTACTGTCTCATTGGTCAGTACTGCCGCTGTAGGCCTACTGTCTCATTGGTCAGTACTGTCCGCTGTAGGCCTACTGTCTCATTGGTCAGTACTGTCCACTGTAGGCCTACTGTCTCATTGGTCAGTACTGTCCGCTGTAGGCCTACTGTCTCATTGGTCAGTACTGTCCACTGTAGGCCTACTGTCTCATTGGTCAGTACTGTCCGCTGTAGGCCTACTGTCTCATTGGTCAGTACTGTCCGCTGTAGGTCTACTGTCTCATTGGTCAGTACTGTCCACTGTAGGCCTACTGTCTCATTGGTCAGTACTGTCCGCTGTAGGCCTACTGTCTCATTGGTCAGTACTGTCCACTGTAGGCCTACTGTCTCATTGGTCAGTACTGTCCGCTGTAGGCCTACTGTCTCATTGGTCAGTACTGTCCACTGTAGGCCTACTGTCTCATTGGTCAGTACTGTCCACTGTAGGCCTACTGTCTCATTGGTCAGTACTGTCCGCTGTAGGCCTACTGTCTCATTGGTCAGTACTGTCCGCTGTAGGCCTACTGTCTCATTGGTCAGTACTGTCCGCTGTAGGCCTACTGTCTCATTGGTCAGTACTGTCCGCTGTAGGCCTACTGTCTCATTGGTCAGTACTGTCCGCTGTAGGCCTACTGTCTCATTGGTCAGTACTGTCCACTGTAGGCCTACTGTCTCATTGGTCAGTACTGTCCGCTGTAGGCCTACTGTCTCATTGGTCAGTACTGTCCTGTAGGCCTACTGTCTCATTGGTCAGTACTGTCCGCTGTAGGCCTACTGTCTCATTGGTCAGTACTGTCCGCTGTAGGCCTACTGTCTCATTGGTCAGTACTGTCTGCTGTAGGCCTACTGTCTCATTGGTCAGTACTGTCCACTGTAGGCCTACTGTCTCATTGGTCAGTACTGTCCGCTGTAGGCCTACTGTCTCATTGGTCAGTACTGTCCACTGTAGGCCTACTGTCTCATTGGTCAGTACTGTCCGCTGTAGGCCTACTGTCTCATTGGTCAGTACTGTCTGCTGTAGGCCTACTGTCTCATTGGTCAGTACTGTCCGCTGTAGGCCTACTGTCTCATTGGTCAGTACTGTCCGCTGTAGGCCTACTGTCTCATTGGTCAGTACTGTCCACTGTAGGCCTACTGTCTCATTGGTCAGTACTGTCCGCTGTAGGCCTACTGTCTCATTGGTCAGTACTGTCTGCTGTAGGCCTACTGTCTCATTGGTCAGTACTGTCTGCTGTAGGCCTACTGTCTCATTGGTCAGTACTGTCTGCTGTAAGCCTACTGTCTCATTGGTCAGTACTGTCTGCTGTAGGCCTACTGTCTCATTGGTCAGTACTGTCCACTGGAGGCTTACTGTCTCATTGGTCAGTACTGTCTGCTGTAGGTCTACTGTCTCATTGGTCAGTACTGTCTGCTGTAGGCCTACTGTCTCATTGGTCAGTACTGTCTGCTGAAGGCCTACTGTCTCATTGGTCAGTACTGCCTGCTGTAGGTCTACTGTCTCATTGGTCAGTACTGTCTGCTGTAGGCCTACTGTCTCATTGGTCAGTACTGTCCGCTGTAGGTCTACTGTCTCATTGGTCAGTACTGTCCGCTGTAGGTCTACTGTCTCATTTGACAGTACTGTCCGCTGTAGCCCTACTGTCTCATTGGTCAGTACTGTCTGCTGTAGGCCTACTGTCTCATTGGTCAGTACTGCCTGCTGTAAGCCTACTGTCTCATTGGTCAGTACTGTCCGCTGTAGGCCTACTGTCTCATTGGTCAGTACTGTCTGCTGTTGGCCTACTGTCTCATTGGTCAGTACTGCCTGCTGTAGGCCTACTGTCTCATTGGTCAGTACTGCCCGCTGTAGGCCTACTGTCTCATTGGTCAGTAGTGCCTGCTGTAGGCCTACTGTCTCATTGGTCAGTACTGTCCGCTGTTGGCCTACTGTCTCATTGGTCAGTACTGTCTGCTGTAGGCCTACTGTCTCATTGGTCAGTACTGTCCACTGTAGGCCTACTGTCTCATTGGTCAGTACTGTCCGCTGTAGGTCTACTGTCTCATTGGTCAGTACTGTCCGCTGTAGGTCTACTGTCTCATTGGTCAGTACTGTCCACTGTAGGCCTACTGTCTCATTGGTCAGTACTGTCCACTGTTGGCCTACTGTCTCATTGGTCAGTACTGTCTGCTGTAGGCCTACTGTCTCATTGGTCAGTACTGTCTGCTGAAGGCCTACTGTCTCATTGGTCAGTACTGTCCACTGTAGGCCTACTGTCTCATTGGACAGTACTGTCCGCTGTAGGCCTACTGTCTCATTGGACAGTACTGTCTGCTGTAGGCCTACTGTCTCATTGGACAGTACTGTCCGCTGTAGGCCTACTGTCTCATTGGACAGTACAGCCTGCTGTAGGCCTACTGTCTCATTGGACAGTACTGTCTGCTGTAGGCCTACTGTCTCATTGGTCAGTACTGCCTGCTGAAGGCCTACTGTCTCATTGGACAGTACTGTCCGCTGTAGGCCTACTGTCTCATTGGACAGTACTGTCCGCTGTAGGCCTACTGTCTCATTGGTCAGTACTGTCCGCTGTAGGCCTACTGTCTCATTGGTCAGTACTGCCCGCTGTAGGCCTACTGTCTCATTGGTCAGTACTGCCTGCTGTAGGCCTACTGTCTCATTGGACAGTACTGTCCGCTGTAGGCCTACTGTCTCATTGGACAGTACTGCCTGCTGTAGGCCTACTGTCTCATTGGACAGTACTGTCTGCTGTAGGCCTACTGTCTCATTGGTCAGTACTGCCTGCTGAAGGCCTACTGTCTCATTGGACAGTACTGTCCGCTGTAGGCCTACTGTCTCATTGGTCAGTACTGCCCGCTGTAGGCCTACTGTCTCATTGGTCAGTACTGTCTGCTGTAGGCCTACTGTCTCATTGGTCAGTACTGCCTGCTGTAGGCCTACTGTCTCATTGGTCAGTACTGTCCGCTGTAGGCCTACTGTCTCATTGGTCAGTACTGTCCACTGTAGGCCTACTGTCTCATTGGTCAGTACTGCCTGCTGTAGGCCTACTGTCTCATTGGTCAGTACTGTCCGCTGTAGGCCTACTGTCTCATTGGTCAGTACTGCCCGCTGTAGGGCTACTGTCTCATTGGTCAGTACTGTCTGCTGTAGGCCTACTGTCTCATTGGTCAGTACTGCCTGCTGTAGGCCTACTGTCTCATTGGTCAGTACTGCCTGCTGAAGGCCTACTGTCTCATTGGTCAGTACTGTCTGCTGTAGGCCTACTGTCTCATTGGTCAGTACTGCCCGCTGTAGGCCTACTGTCTCATTGGTCAGTACTGCCCGCTGTAGGCCTACTGTCTTACTAGTAAATACTTTGCAGTAGTTCACCAGTATATATTCTGTCTTACAGGTTAACACTGTTATCAGTAGGCATATTGTTGCACTGGTCAGTATTGTCACTAGTAGGCCTAATGCCTCTCTGCTCTCAGTGCTGGTGAGTCAGACAAACACCAACAAGTGTTGCACCAAACACTGAGACACACTGAGAACCGCTCACTGATGTTTACTAAATAAATACAAAATACATTATAAGAAAGCGTTTATTAGCAGTGACTTTTCAGAGTGATTACTCACGATGTTTGACTCATTGGAGCTTTATTATGACGTCAGCTACACTGACACCCACTAATCTTTACTTACAAAGCGATAAACTGATATTCATGCAGCTTTACTTTTAGTGTCACCGATACTAATATTCAGTGTGCTTTATTTACAAGATAAAGTGACATCCATACAACTTCACTTATAACGTCAGCTATACTGACATTCACAAATCTTTAATTATATGGTAAACTAACATCCAAACAGCTCCACATATAACGTGAACTATAAAGAGATACATCCAGTTTCACTTGACAGATATACTGATATCCATTACCTACAGTGGGCAAGATATACTGACATCCATTACCTACATATGACAAGATATACTGGCATTAATTATCTACATATGGCAAAATATACTGACATTCATTACCTACAGATAGCAAGATTTACCGACATACATTACCTACAGATAGCAAGATATAATGATATATATTCAATTTCACTTGGCATATATACTGACATTGATACAGTTTCACTTGTGACAGCAGCTATACTGCCAGACAACAAAAATAAAGGTTTAAAAATTCTCAACATTGAAATCCAGTTCATTTCCTTCTGGGGCACAAGGGCAGGGCTGGCGGTAACAGAGGCAGGTGGGCATCTTCAACGGTCCTGCAGGGGAAGAGAAGAGTCATTAGTCATCATGTACCGTCTTGTAAGGTAAGGTGAGACAAGGCCCACCAGGAGTCATCAGGGGTCTGCCAGCATGACAATATTGTACTTGATCAGGTTCCGAGGAATAGAAGTTGGAATATCAGGAGAGAGCGAAGGAACGGTGCCCAGCCCCACGGAGCCTCGGTTACTGAACCTTACAAGAAGCCAGGCTGTTGCTCGACTGACCAGTCCCAGTGGATGAACCGCCTTCCACAAGTAGGGAATTGATAAGGTAGATAAGGACATGCTATTTAACCCAAAGGGGCACACGCACTAGAGGGGCACAGGTGGAAACTGAGTCCTCAAATGAGCCACAGAGATATTAGAAAGAACTTTTTTAGTGTCAGAGAGGTTGACAAATGGAATGCATTAGGAAGTGATGTGGTGGAGGCTGACTCCATACACAGCTTCAAGTGTAGATATGATAGAGCCCAGTAGGCTCAGGAACCTGTACATAGTTGATTAACCGTTGAGAGGCGGGACCAAAGAGCCGAAGCCAACCCCCGCAAGCACAACTAGGTAAGTACACACACATCTCCTTGCACATTAGAGCAAGGACAAATTCCATAGATAGGAAAAGAATATTTAACGAGGCACCACTAGAGGAATTTGAGATTACCAGTAGGGGATGTTAGGAAGCTTTTGCTAGAGTTGGATGTGACAAAGGGATTAGGCCAGATGGAATATCGCCATGGATACTAAAGGAAGGAGCAGAAGGACTGTGGCAGCCACTCTTTATGGTGTATAAATATATCACTGGTAACATGTGAGCTGCCAAAAATTTGGAAGGACGCCAACCGTAGTTCCGATATACAAGAGGGGGGGACAGACAGGAGGCACTGAACTACAGGCCAGTGTCCCTAACTTGCATACCATGAAAGTTATTGGAGATAATTGTGCGAAAAAAGCTAGTGGAACATCTGGAGCGAAGAAAACTTTGCGAAATACCACCAAATGGTTTCATGGATGGCAAGTCAGTCCTCACAGGATTAATTGAATTCTACGATGAGGCAATAAGAATCAGGCAATAAAGAGAGGGGTGGGTAGACTGCATATATTGGATTGAAAAAATGAAAGCCTTTGACACAGTACCACACCAGAGACTAGTGCAAAAGCTGGAGGTGCAGGCAGGAGTGAAAGGGAAGGTACTCCATTGGATAATGGAGAACCTAAGTATCAGAAGACATCGAGTCACTGTGATGGA
>WNGS01162647.1:1134895-1146335 GCA_020271785.1 Procambarus virginalis | reverse complement strand
GTTAAGTTAGGTTAGGTTAGGTTAGGTTAGGTTAGGTTAGGTTGGGGATGGTTAGTCGAGCCATTTTTGAATAATAACATTAAATAGACTACACAGATAAGTAGCATGCTAGGGCCTCATTGCGCATCATTGTGACGTCACACATAGTTGAACAGTCGGGTTGGTGTTGACCTTGACACCTACCTGTTAATGGTGTGACCCTACTTTACTCCTATCGCGGTTCTTTGATAGGGCCGAAGAATTGAATATCAAAAAAGTATGAGCAATGAGCGAAAATACGAGCAAAGGCATTGGAAAATACTACAAGACACTTATAGAGCACATTTAAATATTGAGAGAGTTAAAATTGCGCTAATGTGTACCTCCTTGGAACCGCTTGGTAGGCTAAAAGCCACTCACCCATTGGTGGATCAAACCGCACTTGGGGATATACGTTAGAATAAAAGTCACTGCAGAAGGCCTATTTTAAACATAGGATGCCGCTTACTGCTTATGTCCAGTCATTTACATGCACACTGAATAGAATAATTTTTATTTGTGTATATGCTACAGTAGGAATGTGGGGGCATGTTTTGAGTGAATGTCGACGTACATAGGACTGCATGAAGGAGAATTAATAAAAAATGACCCGAGTGTCTCACCTAGTTGTCTCACCTAGTTGTGCTTGCGGGGTTGACTCTGGCTCTTTGGTCCAGCTCTCAACCTCAATCAACTGG
The DNA here is from genome assembly GCA_020271785.1 of Procambarus virginalis. NCBI lineage: Eukaryota > Metazoa > Arthropoda > Malacostraca > Decapoda > Cambaridae > Procambarus > Procambarus virginalis. The sequence continues at coordinate 1,145,619 of WNGS01162647.1, read as the reverse complement.
GTACAGTTTCCTGAGCTAATGGGCTCTATCATATCTAGCATTATGAAACTGTGTATGGAGTCAGCCTCCACCAGATCGCATTCCTGAATCATTCCATTTGTACAACCACTCTGACACTAAAAAAGTTCGTTTCTAATATCTCTGTGCTCATTTGGGCACTCCGCTCCACCTGTGTCCCCTAGTGTCGTGTCCCCTTTTTTAAACTAGCCTGTCTTTTCAAACCCTGTCGATTCCCCTGAGAATCTTGAATGTGGTGATCATTCCCCCCTAACTCTTCTGTCTTCCAACAAGTGAGGTTTAATTCCTGCAGTCGCTCTCGTAGCTCATACCTCTCTACCTCGGGTACTAGTCTGGTGGCAAACCTTTGATCCTTTTCGGGCAGTTAGATCTTTGCTTGACTAGATAGGGACTCCATGCTGGAGCCGCATACTCCAGGATTGGTCTGACATATGTGGTATATAATGTTCTGAAAGATTCCTTACACAACGTTTCTAAAGGCCGTTCTTATGTTAGCCAAACCTGGCATATGCCGCTGATGTTCATCCTCTTGATATGAGCTCGCAGGGGACAGGTCTGCGGATATCAACCCCCAGGTCTATTCTCTCTCTCTGACTCTTGAAGTATTTCATCTCCCAAATGATACATTTTATCTGGTCTCCTGCTTCCTACCCCTATCTTCATTACATTACATTTGCTTGGGTTAAACTCTAACAGCCATTTGTTCGACCATTCCTGCAGCTTGTCCAGGTCTTCTTGAAGTCTCAAGCTGTCCTCCTCTGTCTTAATCCTTCTCATAATTTTGGCGTCGTCAGCAAACATTGAGAGGAATGAGTCTATACCTCTGTTAGATCATTTACGTATATCAGAAACAGGATAGGTCCAAGTACAGAGCCCTGTGGGACTCCACTGGTGACTTCACGCCAGTCTGAGGTCTCACCCCTCACTGTAACTCTCTGTTTCCTATTGCTTAGGTACTCCCTTATCCACTGGAGCGCCCTACCTGTTACTCCTGCCTGTTCCTCCAGCTTATGCATCAACCTTTTATGGGGTACTGTGTCAAAGGCTTTCCAAAGTGTATCCACTTCGGATTACTACTGAATTCCCTGTTGAAGTCTCCATTCTGGGAGGTCTGTTTCATACGAATGGGCGATAGTGGATTTTCATTTTGTTTCCCTATGCTTGATAAGCGATCCTTGAAGATTGGCAAAGTTTAATTACATTCTCTAGAAAGGCGAAGAATAAGAAGAAGAAGAATTAGGGGGTGACATGATAGAGGTGTGAATGCATGGACATGACAAAGGGGGGATTTTAATAGCCTATTAAATGTATCAACACGAGACAGAACACGAAACAATGGGCATAAATTGGAAAAGATTTAGATTTAGGAAAATTGACCTCGGTAAATACTGGTTTGGTAACAGGGGTGAACATATTTCTTATGATCAATATGCAGTCTTAGCTAGAAAATTATCTTAGAAATGGGAGTGGCGCATAACTGGGGTAACGAAAACCACCTATGACAGAACGGATCCTTCCCGATTGTAACTAAAATTTTCTGTGGCTTGCGGGCGAAGCTTCACCGAGGTAACGAAAACACACGAGGCCAGAACGGATCCCTCGAAAAAAGTGTCTATGACTACGGTGCAACGTAGAAAACGGGCACAGATGGGGAGCGAGATCTCACCCAAGTAAAGAAATCACATGAGGGCAGAACGGATCCATCGAAAAAAAGCAAAAGGGATCCGTTCTCTCCTCATTTCAACTACTCCCAGTGGACCCCAGGTCGTCCTGCCGACGAATCCAGGCAACCCAGTAAATTCGGAAGAGGATCAACAACGACTCCTATCTGTCCACCAACATTGGTCTGCCCAGGATGGACCCCAGGACGGACGGACCCAGTGGATCTCCGGTCGTTTGTCAACGACCCATTGAACAACAGAAGAGAGAAGAAAGGAGAGAGAAGATGGAAGAGAAGTTAAGAAACAACGCCTAGTGTTCCTCGCGGGTGTCAGCAGCATTACACAGAGCCTATTGCAAGACAAGATCATTTACCTTATATGGCCACCACTCCGGTAAGTATTTCACTCTGTTGAGTGATTCCTCCTACGTCGTGTGGACTTGATGTGACAGGCAGAAGCAGTTCCTTGAAGAAGTGGTGCTGGAGCAAAAAGAGGCCAAAAGTAGAATGGGTTCTATGGTACCAATCATGTGGAGGTTTCGAAACATGTGGCCCCCTATAGCTGTGAAGAACCCCATTATACGTCCATCAGGAAGACGGACGTAGGGCCAATTCAAGATCAACTGGGTCGACCGACATTCATGATACTAAGTGCAGTGCAAGAAGTAAAGCACGTCCTCGAAGCGCAGCGACAGATGCAGTTGTGTTAAAGAAACGTGTTGCAAGACTATCGTCATGACCAGGCAGTCATGCCTTCCATGACCAGATCAGTCCAGAGATTCTGGATTTCTTGTCTACATTTTAGATTAAGATGATGAATAATTGTTTAGCTAGGATGTATTTTTTTGTTTGAATAATGTTTTTGCACCCTGCTTACTTGCTTTAGCAGTGTTGCAAAAACTTTATTAGGGGGATATGGGGAGATGTATTATGGTTTTACATAAATGGTTTTATTTAATATTTCACATACAAAGAGAGAGTCTGTTACACAGGATATCGGTGACGCCAAGGTGTCGGTCCCTAGTAATTATAAAGTCACACCTCTCGAGACGATGTTCACAGTTTGAGTAGAGGTCAGGTCGTGTGAGGAGACTTCGCTACCTGCTAATTTGATATTTGCAGACGGTTGGCTGCGTTGTTTCCATCAAACAAGCCGCAGTCTAGGTGGGGTAGGGAGATCTCATGGTAGGAAGAGCTTAGCCCCCGGTTCCCCTTAAATACTCATGGAACTGTTCATTTGAGACATTAAGAGAACAGATAGATAGATACAGACAGGAAGAGAGGAGCCTCATTAGGTCTACACAGGCTTGTCCCAGGCCGGTGGGGACTGTAAGTCAGCCGTATCATCCCTCCTCTCTACAAAACTTAGTCTCAGAGACTTTGATGAGTGAGCAGTAAGGTTGTCATATATTGTTTTCCAACTAATGTGTTGTGTGATTTTCAGGCGCAGTCAGCCCTAGTTTGCTATAAATATCTTGTGTGGTGACTCAAATTGTATTAATGTTGACAGCTGAACATCAAATTATATGGTTGGGTTATGATACCCATATGAGTGAGAATATAATAGCAAATATGCAATTCATTAACTGAAATTTTAAATTGTCTTTAATTCTGATCCCAAGATCTAGGACTTTTTACAATCTAGAGCGGAGATCACTCTCAAGTTTACTGGCTTAAGATTACGACAAAGATTCTTGGTTATACGAGTACATTCTTACAGATGTTACGTGATAACATCAGATAATATTGTTGTGCAGACAAGTTCCATTCCTTGTCGTATAATTAATTATTGAATGGATGGTGACAGCACCTTAGCACTTCTACTCTACATTCAATTCTACTCTTCTATTGTCCTCTCTTCTACTTTCCTCCTTTCTCTCTCATTCTAAAACTTTCACTTTCCCCAAACCACTCTTCCATCTCTCTACCTCCTTCTCTCTATGAGTTTGCTTACTTGCTTTCCTTAATTTCCAATAGAGTACAAGCTAGATGTTACATATAGAGTGTTATTGAATGGTAAGCTCAGTGTTAAATATAGAGTGTACCTGAGTTGTGAGCTAAGTGTTAACTATAGAGTGATATTGAGTGGTTAGCTATTTTGAGGTTATCTTGAGAGGATTTCGGGGCTTATTATCCTCGCGGCCCGGTCCTCGACCAGGATTCCTTTTTGTTACACACCCCAAGGAAGCAGCCCGTAACAGCAGTCTAACTCCTATGTACCTATTTACCGTTAGGTAAACAGGGGATTCAGGGTGAAAGAAGCTATCCATTTATTTCCGCCTCCATCGGGGATCGAACCCAGAACCTCAGGACAACGAATCCCGAGCGCTGTCAACTCAGCTATCAGGCCTCCTGTGAGCTAATTGTTAAATATAGAGTGTTATTGAGTGGTGAACTAGGTGTTAACTATAGACTATTACTGAGTAGTGAGCTAGGTGTTAACTACAGACTATTACTGAGTAGTGAGCTAGGTGTTAACTACAGACTATTACTGAGTAGTGAGCTAGGTGTTAACTACAGACTATTACTGAGTAGTGAGCTAGGTGTTAACTACAGACTATTACTGAGTAGTGAGCTAGGTGTTAACTACAGACTATTACTGAGTAGTGAGCTAGGTGTTAACTACAGACTATTATTGAGTGGTGAGCTAATTGGTATGTATAGAGTGTCACTTTGTTTATCTAGGTGTTAACCATTGAGTATTTATAAGTTATAATACCTTATAACAACAGAGTGTATAGTAAACTTAAAAATTATTGCATTACTTCTCACACTGTTTATCTGCTATAAACTCTATGCTATTCTGGGGTTAAACCTGCAACCTGTTGTGCGGGTAAACCATGCATACTATCCTAAAAGTAAACTACCTACTCTCTGCTGTCAGTAAACCCAATATGCTAACTATATTAGAGTCAACTCTACAAACTGTCCTCCGGGTAAACTCTGTATAATATTCTACTGTCAAACCTTGTATACTATGGTTAGTTTAACCTATGCGTACTATGGTTAGTTTAACCCATGCATACTATGGTTAGTTTAACCTATGCATACTATGGTTAGTTTAACCAATGCATACTATGGTTAGTTTAACCTATGCATACTATGGTTAGTTTAACCTATGCGTACTATGGTTAGTTAAACCCATGCGTACTATGGTTGGTTTAACCTATGCGTATTAACCCATGCGTACTATGGTTGGTTTAACCTATGCGTATTAACCCATGCGTACTATGGTTGGTTTAACCTATGCGTATTAACCCATGCGTACTATGGTTGGTTTAACCTATGTGTACTATTATTAGTTAAACCCATGCGTACTATGGTTAGTTTAAACCATGTACTCCTGTGGGTAGAAGATGTATACCAACGTCGGGATAAACCAAGTGAGCTTCAACACATCCTGTTGGCTTTATCACCTCACACCAGATGTTGACAACGGGAATACCAGACTTTAAACTTAAGGTTGTTCTCCAGCATGGTTGTACCTCACCTTAATGGTTGTACCTCACCTTAATGGTTGTACCTTATCTTAATGGTTGTACCTCACCTTAATGGTTGTACCTCACCTTAATGGTTGTACCTCACCTTAATGGTTGTGCCTCACCTTAATGGTTGTACCTTATCTTAATGGTTGTACCTCACCTTAATGGTTGTGCCTCACCTTAATGGTTGTACCTCACCTTAATGGTTGTACCTCACCTTAATGGTTGTACCTCACCTTAATGGTTGTACCTCACCTTAATGGTTGTACCTTATCTCAATGGTTGTACCTTATCTTAATGGTTGTGCCTCACCTTAATGGTTGTACCTCACCTTAATGGTTGTACCTCACCTTAATGGTTGTACCTCACCTTAATGGTTGTACCTCACCTTAATGGTTGTGCCTCACCTTAATGGTTGTACCTTATCTTAATGGTTGTACCTTATCTTAATGGTTGTACCTCACCTTAATGGTTGTGCCTCACCTTAATGGTTGTACCTCACCTTAATGGTTGTACCTTATCTTAATGGTTGTACCTCACCTTAATGGTTGTACCTCTCCTTAATGGTTGTACCTTATCTTAATGGTTGTACCTTATCTTAATGGTTGTACCTCACCTTAATGGTTGTACCTCACCTTAATGGTTGTACCTCTCCTTAATGGTTGTGCCTCACCTAAATGGCTATATCTCACCTTAATTGTTGTACCTTACCTTAATGGTTGTACCTTACCTTAATGGTTGTACCTTACCTTAATGGTTGTACCTCCCATGAAAGTTTATACCTCGCCTGAGTGGTTATATTTCTACTCGTTTATTCCACCTGTGCAGCTGAATAGTGTCGTCAGGTTAACACACTATAGTCCTGGGCCACAGTGACTGTGCAGCTGTATAGTGCCGTCAGGTTAACACACTATAGCCTGGGCCACAGTGACTGTGCAGCTGTATTGTGTCGTCAGGTTAACACACTATAGCCTGGGCCACAGTGACTGTGCAGCTGTATAGTGCCGTCAGGTTAACACACTATAGCCTGGGCCACAGTGACTGTGCAGCTGTATAGTGCCGTCAGGTTAACACACTATAGCCTGGGCCACAGTGACTGTGCAGCTGTATTGTGTCGTCAGGTTAACACACTATAGCCTGGGCCACAGTGACTGTGCAGCTGTATAGTGCCGTCAGGTTAACACACTATAGCCTGGGCCACAGTGACTGTGCAGCTGTATAGTGTCGTCAGGTTAACATACTATAGCCTGGGCCACAGTGACTGTGCAGCTGTATAGTGCCGTCAGGTTAACACACTATAGCCTGGGCCACAGTGACTGTGCAGCTGTATAGTGCCGTCAGGTTAACACACTATAGTCCTGGGCCACAGTGAATGTGCAGCTGTATAGTGCCGTCAGGTTAACACACTATAGCCTGAGCCACAGTGACTGTGCAGCTGTATAGTGCCGTCAGGTTAACACACTATAGTCCTGGGCCACAGTGACTGTGCAGCTGTATAGTGTCGTCAGGTTAACACACTATAGCCTGGGCCACAGTGACTGTGCAGCTGTATAGTGTCGTCAGGTTAACACACTATAGCCTGGGCCACAGTGACTGTGCAGCTGTATAGTGTCGTCAGGTTAACACACTATAGCCTGGGCCACAGTGACTGTGCAGCTGTATAGTGCCGTCAGGTTAACACACTATAGTCCTGGGCCACAGTGACTGTGCAGCTGTATAGTGTCGTCAGGTTAACACACTATAGCCTGGGCCACAGTGACTGTGCAGCTGTATAGTGCCGTCAGGTTAACACACTATAGCCTGGGCCACAGTGACTGTGCAGCTGTATAGTTCCGTCATGTTAACACACTATAGCCTGGGCCACAGTGACTGTGCAGCTGTATAGTGCCGTCAGGTAACACACTATAGCCTGGGCCACAGTGACTGTGCAGCTGTATAGTGCCGTCAGGTTAACACACTATAGCCTGAGCCACAGTGACTGTGCAGCTGTATAGTGTCGTCAGGTTAACACACTATAGTCCTGGGCCACAGTGACTGTGCAGCTGTATAGTGCCGTCAGGTTAACACACTATAGTCCTGGGCCACAATGACTGTGCAGCTGTATAGTGTCGTCAGGTTAACACACTATAGCCTGAGCCACAGTGACTGTGCAGCTGTATAGTGCCGTCAGGTTAACACACTATAGCCTGAGCCACAATGACTGTGCAGCTGTATAGTGCCGTCAGGTTAACACACTATAGCCTGAGCCACAATGACTGTGCAGCTGTATAGTGTCGTCAGGTTAACACACTATAGCCTGGGCCACAGTGACTGTGCAGCTGTATAGTGCCGTCAGGTTAACACACTATAGCCTGAGCCACAATGACTGTGCAGCTGTATAGTGTCGTCAGGTTAACACACTATAGCCTGGGCCACAGTGACTGTGCAGCTGTATAGTGCCGTCAGGTTAACACACTATAGCCTGAGCCACAATGACTGTGCAGCTGTATAGTGCCGTCAGGTTAACACACTATAGCCTGGGCCACAGTGACTGTGCAGCTGTATAGTGCCGTCAGGTTAACACACTATAGCCTGGGCCACAGTGACTGTGCAGCTGTATAGTGCCGTCAGGTTAACACACTATAGCCTGGGCCACAGTGACTGTGCAGCTGTATAGTGCCGTCAGGTTAACACACTATAGCCTGAGCCACCGTGACTGTGCAGCTGTATAGTGTCGTCAGGTTAACACACTATAGTCCTGGGCCACAGTGACTGTGCAGCTGTATAGTGTCGTCAGGTTAACACACTATAGCCTGGGCCACCAGTGACTGTGCAGCTGTATAGTGTCGTCAGGTTAACACACTATAGCCTGAGCCACAGTGACTGTGCAGCTGTATAGTGTCGTCAGGTAACACACTATAGTCCTGGGCCACAGTGACTGTGCAGCTGTATAGTGTCGTCAGGTTAACACACTATAGCCTGGGCCACAGTGACTGTGCAGCTGTATAGTGTCGTCAGGTTAACACACTATAGCCTGGGCCACAGTGACTGTGCAGCTGTATAGTGCCGTCAGGTTAACACACTATAGCCTGGGCCACAGTGGCCGATAATGGAACCCGATGATTAAACATCTCTTCTTCTTCTTCTTCTCCCTCCTCCTATACTTCCATCCCCATTACCCTTATTCCCTCCCTCCCTATACTTCCATCCAAATACGCTCCTTCTCTCTACTTCTATCCAAATACCCTCCCTCCCTCCCTATACTTCTTTCCAATACCCTCCCTCTCTATACTTTCATCCTCAGTACCCTCGCCACTATAATTTCATCCCAAAACTCTCCCTCCCTCTCTATATTTCCATCCCCCAATATCCTCCTTCCCTATACTTCCATCCTCAATACCTGCCTCCCTATACTTATATCCCCAATACCCTCCCTCCCTATACTTCCATCCCCAATACCCTCCCTCCCTCTCTGTACTTCCATCCCCAATACCCTCCCTTCCAATATTGGGAAGCTGATGGTGACCCTTGTACCTTACATGCTGGGTAGTTACCTTGAGGTTACTTGAGGTGTTTCCGGAGCTCAGCGTCCCCGCGGCCCGGTCGTCGACCAGGCCTCTGGTTGCTGGACTGGTCGACCAGGCTGTTGGACGCGGCTGCTCGCAGCCTGACGTATGTTACGCAGCCAGTAACAGCATGGTTTGATCAGGTATCCTTTGGAGGTGTTGTCAAGTTTCTCTTATACACTGTGAGTGGTCGGCCAGTTATGCTCCTTATGTGTAGCAGAAGCGTGTTTAACAGTCTCGGGCCTCTGATGTTGATACAGTTCTCTCTCAGAGTTCCTATTGTACCTCTGTTATCCTACAGGGGTATTCTGCACATCCTGCCATGCCTTCTGGTCTCAAGTGGTGTTATTTCTGTGTGCAGGTTTGGGATCAGTCCCTCTATTATTTTCCATCTGTAAATTATTATGTATCTCTCCCGCCTGCGCTCAAGAGGATATCATTTCATTTCAGTCGGTCCCAATAGTTTAGATGTTTTACTGAGAGGATTCTAGCAGCTTTGTTATTTTACATAAAGATAGTGATTTTATGAGATCTTTTTTGGCTAATTGCGATACTAAACATTCTTAAAGTTTCATTGTGACGCTGTAATAAATGTAATTTTATGTTTTTTAAAATATTGTTTATAAATAGTTTTTATTAAATACTTTTTTATTGTTGCATAGTTAAAAATAATTATACTATGTAATTTTCATAAGGAAATCTAAATGCTATTGATAGCATTTTGATCACTAAAGTTTTGAGTCATTGCTCCATACCGATACTCTGTTAGTCAAATGGTAAGGAATACAGCCCATCCTCCTGTTTAGGGCGTTCTTACTGCAACGATGAGGACCATTGTAAAACATTGACGTAACAGGCAATTAGAAAGTAGATAAAGGAACTATTAAATTCAGACAAACGGAAATGTTTTTGTTCTGATGATTGAAAGAAAACTTAACTTTCCTAGGCTTATTACCTGTTATTTGAGGACAAATATTATTCATATATTTGCTTACTAGGCCTAGAAATATTTAAGTTTGGTGTTTAGCTATTTGCTTTTGCTCTGTAAAGTGAATAGTACCAAATTCTAGTATCGAATTGTCCATTACGTATATAATGGCACACATAATTACAAAGAGTACTATCAAAACAGGAGGATTGGTTGAAGAAATAGTGGTATAGAAACACATGCATCCATTCAGAATTGTTAATTAACAATGACAGTGTCACAGAAGACACCACGAAAAAAATTAAATCATGTGTAGCAATTGAGAGCATAATTAAACTTTAGATAACTTGAAAGATGAAAGGAGTTGTAAATTTGAATGGGGCTGATGTTTTTGATGCCTTGTATGCATACAAAAATGGATTTTTCTTTGCCTTGTATTCATATGATTACATGTAGTTCATATGGCGCCTGATTGAAACTATGCACAATTTGGGAGGAAGTTATTAACTATAAGGTTAATCCCATTATATCCTAATAACAGATGTCGTAATAGTAGTAGAGGAGTAAAGATATACAAATTTAATATATTACCAGAATATAATTTACACACATGACACAAATATACGATCTGTTTTATTTCAATGTTCTCTGCCTGAACTAGTATAATAAACGCGATCTTTGAAACAATATGTATATAATTTGTAGGATATATTATATTACCGTTTTACTATAACATTTCAGATTTAGTTATTTTGAATGTAAGTGAATAAGCACAATTTAATGGGGTATTTTCTCCCAGTAAATAACACAAATATATGCATTAAGCAGATTATGTAGTGATTAGTTGCGGAATTACAAACAGAAAAAATCCATCTACTTGGTAGTCGTGAAATGTTTACACATTTCTCTCATTTCTTATGTCCTTCTTTTTCCCTCTCTACACCTATCCTTCCTTACTTCTCTTTACCTATATTCCTCTCTTAACCTTATATTATCTTATTTATAAAGTAATGAGCATTAATTGAGTATATTTAAGTAAAAATATACCTAGTATAGTATCTTCATCGATATGAATGACTAACTATTGGAGT
>WNGS01162647.1:1080651-1120329 GCA_020271785.1 Procambarus virginalis | reverse complement strand
ATTAGGATAAATTTAGTGGAATTGATACAAATTGGGGAAATTTGGATGAATTTACCTAATGTTGTGATAAGGGGCCGTTACTGTGGAAACTAAAGTTCTTGTTTAATGTCAACCATTATTTTTTTCTTAGTAGTATATGAAAAGGGCTGAAAATTGTTGTACGTTTCAGTACTGTAGCCTAAATAGTAAAGGAGATTTTTTTTTTCAACGAATTTTACACATTTTCAAGTGTATATTTACAACCACACCTTTCAGATATAATCATTCTCTGACACTTTTCTGACACATTAGCATATAATAAAGGATCAATAGGAGGGGATTTCCCAAAACGTCTTTAGTTTTCCTAATACAAATAGTCTAAGTTCCCCCCCAAAATTATGCAAATATATCATGTTTATTGTTGTTATAAAATCAATAAATGAACTCACGAAAAACGCTTCTTTACGATTTTAGAGACATAAACTTTACATATAAGGTGTAAGTTTCATGTAAATTGAATAAAAAATGAAAGAGATATATATGTTCAAGTGACATAAATGTTCAAGTAAAAAATAAAGTCTAAGGTGTTGCCTTCTGTGGCTGAGGTTGAAATCAACCAACTTCCTTCAAAATTAGCACCCTTACAGATAGGCTTACGTGCAGTCAGGTGTATAAGTTTCATGCAAATCGCCCTATAAACAAAAGAGAGAGATAAAATAAAAAAAAATGCCTTTTTTTTACTAGTTTTTTTTAATAAAACTAATCATGATTTGTTTTTATTATATGCTATTGTGATAGCTGAGAGTCATAGACATGATTTCAGTTGACATTTTTGTTTGATGATCGTTTTTGACCATTTTGGAAAATTCTTGACACAAAATTCAATATTTTTTTCTCCATTCCTATTTATGCTACGATGCTGAGACTTGGACCAGATGAAACCCTTTTCATATACAACTTGTCACATCACTAGTTCTATGAAATGGTCTTGGGAATGGAAGATGTTGTGCCAAGACTGGATGTCGGATATAAGAAGTTTAGAGGGAATAAGTGAAAATGTGGGTAAAATGGGCTTTGGCTGTGCTATGATACAAAACATTTTGGGAATATTTGGTGGAAATTGTCTTAAATTAGGTTGAATTTATGTGAGTCAGCATAAATTTTACCAACTTTTATTCAAATCTAGCATTGGATATGCTTGGTCATGTTAGGTAAGGTTGTGTAGGGTAAGAAGGAATAGGTGAAAAACTTGGGTAAAATGGGCTTTGGCTGCGCTATGTTACAAAACATTTTGGGTATATTTGGTAGAAATTGTCTTAAATTAGGTTGAATTTAGGTGGGTCAGCATAAATTTCACCAACTTTTATTCAAATCTAGCTTTGCATATGCTAGGTCAGGTTAGGGAAGGTTGTGTAGGGTAGGATGGAATAGGAGAAAATTGGGTAAAAATGGGCTTTGGCTGTGTTATGATACAAAGCTTTTGGGTATATTTGGTGGAAATTGTCTTAAATTAGGTTTAATTTAGGTGGGACAGCATAAATTCCACCAACTCTAATTAAATCTAGCTTTGAATATACTTGGTCTGGATAGGTAAGGTCGTGTAGGGTAGGTTGGAATAGGTGAAAATGTAGGCAAAAATGGGCATTGACTGTGATATGTTACAAATTATTTGGGTATATTTGGTGGAAATTTAATTAAATTACGTTGAATTTAGGTGTGGATAGCTAAATTTTGCCAACAATAATCAACTCTAGCTTTGGATCTGCTAGGTTAGGCTAGGTGAGGGGTTGTGTAAGGAAGGATATATAATATCTTAGGGGAAATGGACTAGTATGTTCATAAAATAGTGTAAAATTTACCTATTTGGGTGGTTCGTGCTGTAACTAATGTAATGTATGGACAGAGGTAACATAGGCTTGTATGTGAGAATATAAGATGCTTATATTTAGTTAGTTAACTTTTGCTAGGATGAATTTGGTTAAATTTCTATAGTACAAGTACATTTTTTTATATATTTAGACGAATTTAGATTCTAATTGGTTGCATTTTTATAGGATATACTAAATTTGCTTAAATTATCATAGAAATTTCTGACTTCACCTGCCCTACATAAATAAGGCTAGAAACCAATAAGTCTTGGGATGGTTTACCTATGTGGGGGTTTTCTTTTTTGCTTTCACGACAGCAATGCGTACGTCGCCAATGTACATGTGGCAGACGCTTCACGAAACTGTCGGAATTAGCAGAATAGAAAATACGAGAGCAACCGTACAGGGCCTGGGAGCAAGGTCGAGCTAGAGTCCTTGAGGGTCTTTCTCAGACAATCCTCACCTGGTCCTGCTCCACGTTGGTCGTTGGAATCTCCTCAATGATTTAACACTTTAAGGGACTCCTAGGGTCCTCATCACATTATAGTTTAGTGACTACAGGCAACTCGGTGTTGAAGACACTTAGAGCTGAAGGCTGGAGAAATATTGGCAGTATTCAGAAGTGGTTCAACGGAAACACCGCATAAAGCTTAACAGTAGTTTATTTACTAACTTAACCACTAATACAAAAGGTGCTTGATTACTTTAGATTGGCGTCAGCAAAGCTATGGTTGCATTAGCGAGACTCTTACGTCTGGCTAATCGACTCGTATGCACTCGTGGAGAAACAGCTAATTTTACACAGTTGACAGCCAATCATTAACACGGCAACCTAACTGCCGGTATGCAAAGGGATCACAAAAGTTCCAGCTGGATACTCGGTAATGATGATATGCAATAAATCACAAATACACTGTCAATGGGACAGGCAATAACAGGCACAATAATAATCACACAATAACTAAATGTGTGGTGTATGTGAAGCTCACATTCACAGACCAGTGAAATGCCGTGATACCACACAGATAACCACGCATTCACCGTCGATTCACCTATAAACTGTGACAGGTATGAGAAGGTGAGAACTGTGGTTGATACCTCAGATCAACACAAACACAATAAAACAATGACAAGATCTTGTGCTTACAGATAAGGTACCTTTCCTTATATACTCACTCATTCAGGCACATTTATACAAGCACTCGTAGGTGGCCTGATAGATGGTTTCCTCGTCCTTAAGTGAGACCATTGACGACAGGTTTTCCACAAACCATACTTGACACGGGGCAGGAGGGCGTGCTGTATGCTTAACAGACACACGCATACACACTTGGCACGGCGGTGAGTAAGGGTGGTGACATCACGTGGTACAGTGAGGGCAGCGGCGGCTGTGGTAACGTGCACTACACTGTACTCTGTGGTACAGGTACACTGTGGTAAAGTCACACACAGATTACTTAGCGGCGGCACTGACTTAGTTCACTCTAAATCACTCACAACGTTCTTTGTCACCAGGGGTTACCTGATACCAGTCTGTTTCGCTCTGGAGATTTGTCACTTTAGGCTTCTGAACAATATACTCACACTCGTGATTCTGGGCGAGTGTGGGGTATATCGCAGAGACGCTGCGATAACTTGACGGTGAGGAATGGAGGGTGTTCAGTCTAGTGGCCGAATAGACAGAACAGAACACGTCCTCTTTGCAAGAGATCCCTCATGAGAATACTTTTCAAGGGCTGCCGGGCATCTCGTGGCACACAACACAAAAAGAGTTACAATTTGACCAATAGCATTGCAGCAAATGAGTGGGAACCAATCATAATGACCGTCCGATGATCAGTAGCAGGAGTGACGTCATGAACACGTCACGACCACGTCATAGCTATTATTTTCCATTGCGCTGGTTGAGGTTGACCTCAGGGTCACACTGTCGCCTCGCAGGCGTCCCCTCTACTCTTCTCACGGTCTGCACCGGCCAATGTACTCACTGATCCTTGGTGGCAAGTATGCTTATCTCCCTGTATCTACTTCCTGCCTCGACATACGGCGGCCTCCGTATTATGAAAGTGGTCCTGGTTAAGTGGGCCTTCTGGAGATACCCAACATGCCAGGTCACTATCCAGGATTAAGAGAGATAGGACCTTGTACACGAAGTCGGTGCACTGTGCACTGCAATGAGCCTTTCCAGTCAGCTGTGGGAGAATCTTGAGAGACACACTCTCACAACACCCCCCAGCAAAGACCGAGCCTATATAGTGGTGCTCGTTCCCCTCTCACCGCTGACTGCACGTGCACGTACTGAGTGCACGTGGTATGGCCGGGTCGAGCAGACCCAGTTTTCTATACTGCTTAGCGAGGCGGGGCCTCGTCTAGACTATTCTATTCTGGTAAGTGAGGAATTTATTCAGTCACCGGGTCACATGTGGCTATCTTTTCAGATTTTGAGCAGGCACTGTGGTCGGACGTAGCTCCAGGTCTGGGTCGGCTCAACGCCTCGAATCCCTGAGTGGCGCTAGTCTGTCCACTGCCTCTCTCCACCTGTCTCCTGCCTGAAACATCAGAGACACACTGGGAACCAGTGTCCGGTGATTCCCGTTGCATTTCCTCGCTCATGTCTCCCTCGTTCGACGTCTCGTTAATCACCCCTGACCTACTCAACCAGTCCGCACCTACGTTGTCGGCTCCCTTTATGTAAACCACGCGGAATGTGAACTGTTGAAGGAACAACACCCAGCGCATTATTCTAGGGTTTGCGTTTTTAAGCGTACCGATGTGGCTGAGGGTTGGTGATCTACTTGAAACGTGAAACGCTTGCCATAGAGATACTGGTAGAATTTCCTTACTCCCACGACATCAGCAAGGAGTTCCTTTTCTACAATGGAGTACTTCTGCTCAGCATCAAACTCTATGAAGGAGTTCAACTTCCTGAAGTCGAGGCAGATGCGCACACCTCCCCCAGGCTTCTTCACTAACACCATCGGGCTTGAGTACGGAGAGGTCGACTTCTCTATTACTCCCGCGTTAATCATAGATGCCAGTTCTTCTCTCACCTGTGGTACAAGGTGATGAGAACAGGATATGTGTTTATTCGTACCGCTTGCTGCTCTAGCAAAGGCATGTGGTAACCCTCTACCTTTGCTACTTTAGTGACGTCAGAGAGTACCTCCTTGTACTCTGCTACCAGTCAAGTAACCTGGTCGACTTGATCTTCAGACAGCTGATCATCAACCTTAACATCTCGGTGTGTCTCCTGCTGCTGTGACTGAAGAGACCTGGCTGACCTACCTCCTCGTCGGCGGTTATCACTGAGACACCGGCGATCTCATTGCTGAGAGCAGAGGGTGGTCGATCGGACCCTGTCGATGTCGAGCCCCGCGTCCTCTCCTGTTCTTTACGTCTTACATGCTTCTTCGACTTTGTGGATCCATCTACAGGAGGGTCCTTGTAGCGTTTGAGCATGTGTTCTTTTGCTTGTTTCACCTTTGCAGACACTCCTTGAATGTCTCGTAATTTCAAAGGTTTTCCTGGGCGAGTCGGCTTGTTGCTATCTGACCTCGTAGTGACAGCTGCAACGAGCGAGTTACCTGTTATGGAGTTTGCTGTCGCTTCAACCAGGGGTTTTGCGTCATTATCCATAACTTCACAGTTTGCCTTCTCTCCCTTATTCTTCAGCTGGGTGAGGGTGTTGTCATTCCCTGTGACGTCATCCCCGGGCAAGTCACCCCTGGCATCAGCTGACTGAGGGCGGCTGCGCGCCTCACTCTCCCCCTTTTTCTTCGAGGTGGACTCGGCAATCAGAGATNGGAAACGCAACGCGCATCACCGGACACTGGTTCCCAGTGGTGTGTCGATTTTCAGGCATGACACAGGGAGAGGAGGCAGTGGACAGACCAGCGCCACTCAGGGTTTCGAGGCGTTGAGCCGACCCAGACCTGGAGCTACGTCCGACCACAGTGCCTGCTCAGGACCGAACAGATAGCCACATGTGATCCGGTGACTGAAGAAATTCCTCACTTACCAAAAGGAATAGTCTAGACGAGGCCCGCCTTGCCTAGAAGGATAGAAAACGGGGTCCGCTGGACCCGGCCGCGCTAAGTGCACTCAGTTTGTGCACATGTTGTCAGCGGTGTGAGTTGGAACGAGCGCCACGCTGTGGAGCTCGATCTTTGTTGGGGGTGATGTGGGAGTATGTCTCCCAAGATCCTCCCACAGCTGACTTGAATGTCTCATTGCAGTGCACAGTGCACTGATCTCCGTGCACAAAGCCTATCTCTCTTAATCCTGGATAGTTTTCTGGCATGTTGGGTATCTCCAGAATGCCAACTTAACCAGGAACACTGTTAAAATACGTAGGCCGCCGTATGTCTAGGCAGGAAGTAGATACAGGAAAGTGTTAAGCATACTGGCCACCCAGGGTCAGTGAGTACATGGCTGGTGCCCGCGTGAGGTACCGAGGAGAGACGCCAGCAGCGTCTGACCTCTGGGGTCAACCGGCGCGATGTTGAATAACAGCTATGACGTGTTCATGACGTCACTCCTGCTACTGCTCATCGAACGAGCTAATATGATTGGTTCCCGCTCATTTGCTGCAATGCTATTGGTCAATTGTAACTCTTTTGTGTGTGCCCACGAGACGCCCTGAGCTTCAGGCAAGATTCATTCTTGTGAGGGATCTCTTGCAAAGTGGACGTGTTCTGTTCTACCGGCCAATAGACTGAACACCGTCTAACCCTCACCGTCAAGTTAACTCAGCGTCTTTGCGATATACCACACACTCGCCAGAATCACGAGTGCGAATATATGATTTAGAAGCCTAAAGTGACAAATCTCCAGAGCGAAACAGACTGGTATCAGGTAACCCCTGTGACAAAGATCGTCGTCGTAAGTGACCTAGAGTTAACTAAGGCAGTGCCGCCGCCTAAGTAATCTGTGTGTGACATTACCACAGTGTACAGTGTAGTGCATGGTACCGCCGCCAGCCGCCGCCAGCCGCGCCTCGAGCGCCCGCTGCCAGCCGCTGCCTCGAGCGCCCGCCGCCAGCCGCCGCCTCGAGCGCCCGCCGCCAGCCGCCGCCTCGAGCGCCCGCCGCCAGCCGCCGCCTCGAGCGCCCGCCGCCAGCCGCCGCCTCGAGCGCCCGCCGCCAGCCGCCGCCGCCCTAGCTCCTACGTGACGTCACCACCTCACGCACCGTCAGTGCCAGTGTGTGCGCGTGTGTCTGTCTGTTAAGCATACAGCACGCCCTACTCACGAAATCATCTCAAGATACTGCGAGTACCCTCCGTGTCTACGAGCGAAACCAGCTATCAGGCCACCTACGAGTGCTTGTATAAACGAGTCTGAGTGAGTGCGTAAGGAAAGGTACCTTATCTGTAAGTACAAGATCTTGTCATTGTTTTATTGTGTCTGTGTTGATCTGAGGGATCAACCACAGTTCTCACCTTCTTATACCTGTCGCAGGTTATAGGTGAATCGACGGTGTATGCGTGTTTATCTGTGTGGTATCACAGCATTTCACTCGTCTGTGGATGTGAGCTTCACATACACCACACATTTAGTTATTGTGCATGTTATTGCCTGTCCATTGACAGTGCCTTTGTGTTTATTGCATATCATCATTACCGAGTATCCGGTTGGAACTCTTGTGATCCCTTTGCATACTGGCAGTTAGGTTGCCGTGTTAGTGATTGGCTGTCAACTGTGTTAAGTTAGGTGTTTCTCCACGAGTGGATACGAGTCGATTAGCCAGACGTCAAGAGTCTCGCTAATGCAACCATAGCTTTGCTGACGCCAATCGAAAGTAAATCAAGCACCCTGTGTATTAGTGGTTAAGTTAGTAAATAAACTACTGTTAAGCTTTATGCGGTGTTTCCGTTGAACCACTTCTGAATACTGCCAATATTACTCCAGCCTTCAGCTCTAAGTGTCTTCAACACCGAGTTGCCTGTAAGTCACTAAACTATATATTTGATGAGGACCCTAGGAGTCCCTTAAAGTGTTACATCATTGAGGAGATTCCAACGACCAACGTGGAGCAGGACCAGGTGAGGCTAGTCTGAGAAGAGACCCACAAGGACTCTAACTCGACCTTGCTCCCAGGCCCTGTACGGTTGCTCTCGTATTTTCTATTCTGCTAATTCCGACAGCTTCGTGAAGCGTCTGCCACATGTACATTGGCGACGTACGCACTGCAGTCGTGACAGCAAAAAAAAAGAAAAAAACCCACAATTGTAATATAAATATATACAATATAAATATATACAATATATACAATACATTACAATATATTGTAATGTATGTATTTACAATACATACATTACAATACATTTTAAATACACACATGTATTATTTATAATAAATGTGTGTATTTACACACACTTTTTTGGAACACAGATATTGTTGCCTTACATTCATTTCCAGGTCTGAGACATGAGGAGAGGCGTGCACATTCAGAGGAAGGAGACGGCTGCCCTGTACCACATTCATTGGCTTTCCTCACCACTATCACAGCCAACCCTCCACCTGGCTACATCATGGGTCCACCGCCAGAGGACCCCAAGCCAGTCCTCTCAGTTGGCCAACACTGGACCGCAGGTTGTCTGTCGTTTTCTTCAGAACTACCATACTGGACCCCAGAGGACGATGTCCCACCGCCATCGGGACCCCAGTAGTAGTTTAAATGAGGCCAGAACGGATCCCTTTTGCCATTTTCGAGGGATCCGTTCTGGCCTCATGGGTTTTCAGTACCCTGGTGAGATTTCGCTCCCCATCTGTGCCCGTTTTCTAAGTTGCACCGTAGTCATAGACATTTTTTTCAAGGGATTCGTTCTGTTCTCGTGTGTTTTCGTTACCTCGGTGAAGCTTCGCCTGCAACCAAGGGAAAATTTTAGTTACAATGCCGAAGGATCCGTTCTGACAAAGGTGTTTTTCATTACCCCTGGTTATGCACCGCTCCCATTTCTAAGATAATTTTCTAGCTAAGACTGCATATTGAGCATAAGAAATATGTTCACCCCTGTTACCGAACCAGTATTTACACAGGTCATTTTCCTAAATCTAAAACTTATCCAATTTATACCCATTGTTTCGTGTTCAGTCTCTTGTTGATACGTTTAATAGGTTATTAATATCCCTCTTTGTCATGTCCATTCACTCACACCTCTATCATGTCACCCCCTAATTCTTCTTCTTCGCCTTTCTAGAAATGTTATTTAAGCTTTGTCAATCTTTCTTCAAGGA
Organism: Procambarus virginalis; assembly: GCA_020271785.1. Lineage (NCBI taxonomy): Eukaryota > Metazoa > Arthropoda > Malacostraca > Decapoda > Cambaridae > Procambarus > Procambarus virginalis. The sequence goes on along the minus strand of WNGS01162647.1, from coordinate 1,111,246 downwards.
TCGCTTATTAAGATAGGGCAAATAAAATGAAAATCCACTATCTCACATACTTATGAAACAGACCCCCTCCCAGACATGAAGACTTCAACAGGGACTTCAGTAGTATTCCCAAGTGCATACACTCAGGTAAATTTATTTAATTCCTCTTTCACGGCTAGTCCTGTGCAAGTCTCACATTTGCTCAAAAACATGCTCCCCCCTCCCCCACACACACCTAGTGTAGCATATATCCAATCTAAATACTCATTCAGTTTGCCTATATATGATCTGCACTGAGTAGAAGCGGCTTGTTTTGAAAAATAGGCCTTCTGCAGTTACCGTCATTCTGACGTCATTTTCCCTAGTGCGGTTTGATCCACCAATGGGTACTTTCCTTTTTAGCCAACATCGCACATGCAGTTCCTTGGAGGGTCCACATTAGTACAGACTCTTAATCGCTCTTAATACCTCAGCTATACACTGTAAGTGCCATCACAAGCGAAGCTCTGATGTCTTATAGTAGTATTTACCTAACGCCTTTTTTGCTCGTATTTTTCGCTTATTGCTCGTATTTTTCTGTTATTCAATTCATAAGCCCTATCAAACCAACCTAACCTATAATTAAACAAATGCATTCTACAGTAATGAGACCCGTTGTTGTTGTAGTTTTAGCAACGTTACAAAAGCTGCCCAGAGCATAGGGATAAAATATTGGCTGTCATTAGACAGATAGGTGTTAAGGCTCCACAGCAACCTGATTGTTTAACTTTGAGTGACGTCATACGATGCGCAATGAGGCCACGGCATGCTACTTATCTGTGTAGTCTATTTAATGTTATTATTAAAAAATGTCAAAACAATTCATCCCCAACCTAACCTAACCTAACCTAACCTAACCTAACCTAACCTAACCTAACTTCATCAAAAACTAAAATAGCGACCCAAATGTCGTACCGCAATTAATGCAGAATCGTACACCTGGCAGGACAGCTGTCCTAGTACCTGTGCTCAGCTGTCATCACATCCACCAAATAGCTGCCCAAATGTTGAACCGCAATTCATCCATCTTGCAGCACAAGAGGATCCTAGCCAGTATATACATAGGTTAATCATTCCTAAACCTCGAAAATCCCAATTTTGCAACATAAATCAGCTAACTTGTTTCTAAACCAACAGTCACAAATACACAGATACGTACATGCATACATACATACATACTTTCATACATACATACATACATACAAACATACATACATACATACATACATACATACATACATACATACATACATACATACATACATACATACATACATACATACATACATACGTACATACATACATGCACACATACATCTACGGGGGCCTCGTAGCCTGGTGGATGGCGCGCAGGACTCGTAATTCTGTGGCACGGGTTTGATTCCCGCACGAGGCAGAAACAAATGGGCAAAGTTTCTTTAACCCTGAATACCCCTGTTACCTAGCAGTACATAGGTACCTGGGAGTTAGTCAGCTGTCACGGGCTGCTTCCTGGTGTGTGTGTGTTTGTGTTGTGTGGTGTGAAAAAAGTAGTTAGTAAACAGTTGATTGACAGTTGAGAGGCGGGCCGAAAGAGCAAAGCTCAACCCCCGCCACACAACTAGGTGAATACATATATTTATACATACACATACTCCACAACCCATACATGCAAAGCCTGTTTTGCCTCCATTACACCATTATTCAGATATAATTTATGCCATATGAATCCCTAAAATGTATTAAGAATAAGATTTCAGTAATCACACAGCTCATTCACATCAAGTAATCTTAATTATATATACTGTTAATTCATATTAATGCATACAGCAAGGTATTCATATTATTCCAGCAAGTTAAAAATATTTAATATCCACCTACATACTATTCAAATGGATAAACCAGGGTGTATGTGTCCCATTGAAATAAATACATTACCAATTATTCATAAAAAGCTAAGGTTGTGTTAAGGCACTCAAAAATATATTAATTTAACATCATACACACAAGATGCAACACGTGTACTTACACTAAAAATACATAAAATAAACAACACGCAGTACAAAATATACATACACATTTACACTCAATATTGCATTTAAGCACAAAGCAATTCCACGCAATATTCCATTAATACAGAAAATACAACATTTACACCAGATATGACATGCATGCATAAAATATATTATTTACATTCAGAATATGTCATTTACACACAAAATATGGCATACACACACACAAAATATATCGTTTATAAACAAAATATGACATTTACATACAAAATATATCAGTTGCGCACCAAATATACCATATAAATAAATATTGAATATACATTCAAAGTACAAAATTTACCCAAAGCACCGGTATTTGCATAAATATAACAAATTGCATATATGCTGATACAATCGAAAAGCGCTTTCACTAAAATTACACAATTCCATAAACATAATTTTCGGAAAATGCCCACACTTTGTCTCATAAACCAAAATACATTTTCACATGAAGATCTATTTTTTTCAGACTACATATACAGAACTTACACAAATACACAATTTGCATACAAAAATACAGTTGCACCAGTTCCACTTCAGCAAATTAAAAACACAACTTGCATATATACACTATTCGCACAAAACAATTATAAAACATGGACAATTATTACACAAATTGTATAATTATTACACATCTTTGCACAATTAGCACAAGCAAACTTGGAATATAATTACATAACTTGCACAATGACAATCAATACACAACAGGTGTAAATACACAATTCGTCCATATATAATTACACAACATGTGCAATTGATACGCAACTTGCACAATTATGACACATTTTACATAATTATTACACAACTTGTGTAAATGTAATCAAATACATACCCAGCATAAATACCTCCAATACATAACTAGCCCAAATACCTAAAATACACAACTAGCACAAATACACACAATGCAGTTACACCATATACATAAATAATACACAACTTTCCCAAATATATTCAATACACAACTTGAATATAAGTACGAACAATACACCTGTATCACTTATACATTAAATACATAACTACACAATTTCCAAAAATGCACTTTCAAAACATATACGATTATTACACAACGTGCACAATTATAATAAATATACAATTTGTACAAATACAATCACATCCAACTTGGGCAATCAACACACGATTTGCATAATATTTTTCTAGGTTTGTTTAGGACAGTATTTACAATATGCTGAGTTTATCCAACTCCCCCCAACGTCAGAATTTCACTTGAATGAATGATGCCCCTGACATCCTATAAGCTTAATATAAAAGCACAAACATTTTCCATTAATGTTTAACCATTATTAGTGCTAGCCTATGCATCAAACATATATCCATTGTTTTTAATGCCTTATTAATACCCCCTTGTTGGATCCTCTTCAATCATGTCACCCATATTTATTTAGGTAAACATCCAACAGACCTATTGGTTCTAGCCTTAGTTATGTTAGGGCAGGTGAAGTTAGGTGAAGTCAGAATTTTTATGATAATTTAAGCAAATTTAATATATCCTATCAAAAATGCAACCAGTTAGAACCTAAATTCATCTAAATCTATCAAAATTATACTTATACTCTAGAATTTAACCAATTCATCCGAGCAAAGCTAAACTAACTAAATATAAGCATCTTATATTCTCACATACAAGCCTGTCACCTCTGTCCATACATTACATAAGTTAGCTATAGCTCGAACCCGCAAAATAGGTAAATTTACACTGTCTTATGAACATACTAGTTCATTTTCCCAAAGATATTATATATCTTACCTTACAAAACCTCACCTAACCTGACCTAGCATATCAAAGCTAGATTTAGTTAAAGCTATCCCCGCCTAAATTCAACCTAATTTAATTCAATTTCCACCAAATATACCCAAGTAATTGTAACTTAGCACAGTCACAGCCCATTTTTGCCTACATTTTCACCTATTCCAACCTACCTTACACGACCTACCTAACCAGACCTAGTATATCCAAAGCTAAATTTGATTAAAGCTGGCGAAATTTATGCTGTCCCAACATAAATTAAACCTAATTTAAGCGAATGCTCACCAAATATACCTAAATGTTTTGTATACACAGCCAATGTCCATTTTTACCCACATTTTCACCTATTCCATAGTACCCTACACCACCTTCCTTAACTTTACCTAACATATCCATAACTAGATTGATTAAAGTTGGCAAAATTTAAGCTATTCCCACTAAATTTAACCTAATTTAAGACAAGTTACACCAAATATACACAATTAATTTGTATCATAGCACAGCCAATGCCCATTTTACCCACATTTTCACCTTTTCCAACCTACCCTATACGACCTTAACTAACCAAACCTTGTATATCCAAAGCTAGATTTGATTAAAGTTGGTGAAATTTATGCTGTTCCACCTAAATTCAACCTAATTTAAGCCAATTTACATCATATATATACCAAGTGTTGTATCATAACACAGCCAAATCCCATTTTACCCCGGTTTTTCACCTATTCCAATCTACCCTACACAAACCCTACCTAACCTGACCTTGCATATCCATGCTAGATTTGAATAAAATTTGGTAAAATTTATGCTGACTCACATAAATTCAACCTAATTTAAGACAGTTTCCACCAAATATACCCAAAATATTTTGTATCTTAAGCAGCCAAATCCCATTTTACCCCGGTTTTTCACCTATTCCAANGTACCTCGAGCGCCGCCGCCGCCCTAGCTCCTACGTGACGTCACCACCTCACGCACCGTCAGTGCCAGTGTGTGCGCGTGTGTCTGTCTGTTAAGCATACAGCACGCCCTACTCACGAAATCATCTCAAGATACTGCGAGTACCCTCCGTGTCTACGAGCGAAACCAGCTATCAGGCCACCTACGAGTGCTTGTATAAACGAGTCTGAGTGAGTGCGTAAGGAAAGGTACCTTATCTGTAAGTACAAGATCTTGTCATTGTTTTATTGTGTCTGTGTTGATCTGAGGGATCAACCACAGTTCTCACCTTCTTATACCTGTCGCAGGTTATAGGTGAATCGACGGTGTATGCGTGTTTATCTGTGTGGTATCACAGCATTTCACTCGTCTGTGGATGTGAGCTTCACATACACCACACATTTAGTTATTGTTATTGTGCATGTTATTGCCTGTCCCATTGACAGTGTATTTGTGTTTATTGCATATCATCATTACCGAGTATCCGGTTGGAACTCTTGTGATCCCTTTGCATACCGGCAGTTAGGTTGCCGTGTTAGTGATTGGCTGTCAACTGTGTTAAGTTAGGTGTTTCTCCACGAGTGGATACGAGTCGATTAGCCAGACGTCAAGAGTCTCGCTAATGCAACCATAGCTTTGCTGACGCCAATCGAAAGTAAATCAAGCACCCTGTGTATTAGTGGTTAAGTTAGTAAATAAACTACTGTTAAGCTTTATGCGGTGTTTCCGTTGAACCACTTCTGAATACTGCCAATATTACTCCAGCCTTCAGCTCTAAGTGTCTTCAACACCGAGTTGCCTGTAAGTCACTAAACTATAAATTTGATGAGGACCCTAGGAGTCCCTTAAAGTGTTACATCATTGAGGAGATTCCAACGACCAACGTGGAGCAGGACCAGGTGAGGCTAGTCTGAGAAGAGACCCACAAGGACTCTAACTCGACCTTGCTCCCAGGCCCTGTACGGTTGCTCTCGTATTTTCTATTTTGCTAATTCCGACAGCTTCGTGAAGCGTCTGCCACATGTACATTGGCGACGTACGCATTGCAGTCGTGACAGCAAAAAAAAAAAAACCCCCACATCTGGCGCCCAACGTGTTAGGCTTAGTTGGAACCTATGAGTTAGGTTGTACAGTAAAATTTCGCACTTAAATTTTCCCTGAAAATTCAAAAGTGACGAGCAGTATTCAGAGGATGTTTAACACCCTGTTAGGTACACACACCACCACCAGTATGTCTGAGTGTGTAGAGTACAAACAGCGCTACCTGCATCTTCACTTGGCCTTGACCGCTCGTAGACCTGACGACTACGACACTCTTACTGAGCTGGAGTGTAAGGAACGAGTGGAGCAGCACATGAGGGCCATGGAAGAGGTGATGCTACAAGCACACGTGCAGGGTAGTGCTGAGGTGGCGTGCACGAGTCTCATCACACTGGATGAAGCTATCGGTGGTGAGACCCCAGTGAGAGATAACACAGTGGGAGAGACCCCAGTGAGAGAGAACTTGGAGGTAGAGTCCCCTGTGGGTGACGTCACCGAGAATGATGTCACTAGAATCACGCGCGCTGCGGAAGAAAACGGAGTCACGCGGGAATCTAGCCCTTTAAATACTCCGTTGGGGGGATTCTATTGGGAAGAATCTCGGCCCAAAAGGTCCTTGTGGACGACACCAACTCAAAGAGTAGGTATTACAGGCTCGCAATTATTCACCTTAGAGGAATACCGTAACCAAGTTAGGGAGTTGGGATTCGAAGGGAATAAAGTAGCAGAGCAAGCTATGAAACTCTGGACTGATCAGCAGGACAGAGAAAGCAAACTGTGGACTGATCAGCAAGAGAGAATCTAATTGCGACAGCCAGAAAAATGATAGGATGGATTACGAGAACTTTCAAATCCAGGGATCCCATCACAATGCTTGTACTCTTCAAGTCACTTGTGCTGTCCCGTCTTGAGTACTGTTCAGTACTCACTTCCCCCTTTAGAGCAGGAGAGAGTGCTGAAATAGAGGGAATACAGAGAACATATACGGCACGCATAGACGAGATAAAGCACCTAAATTATTGGGATCGTCTCAAAGCTCTCCAAATGTACTCACTAGAAAGAAGACGAGAGAGATATCAAATAATATACACCTGGAAGATACTGGAGGGCCAGGTCCCAAATCTACACAGTAAAATAACAACGTACTGGAGTGAACGATATGGAAGAAAATGCAGAATAGAACCAGTGAAGAGCAGGGGTGCCATAGGCACAATCAGAGAACACTGTATAAACATCAGAGGTCCGCGGTTGTTCAACGTCCTCCCAGCAAGCATAAGAAATATTGCCGGAACAACCGTGGACATCTTCAAGAGGAAACTAGATTTATTCCTCCAAGGAGTTCCGGACCAGCCGGGCTGTGGTGGGTATGTGGGCCTGCGGGCCGCTCCAAGCAACAGCCTAGTGGACCAAACTCTCACAAGTCAAGCCTGGCCTCGGGCCGGGCTTGGGGAGTAGAAGAACTCCCAGAACCCCATCAACCAGGTATCAACCAGAGAGAAAACAACGCTGGACTGATCAGCAGAACCGAGAAAGTACTGAACGCATAGCTCGCATGCAGTTGCAAGCAAGGCAGGATGACCAGACAAGTGGTCGTTCAACGGAGACTAACGTGAACAAGGTAAGACTGTCAAACTACCTAAACTAGCTAACTTTGATGTGAGGACGACTCGATGGATGCATACATCAAGCGTTTCGAAGGTCACGCCGCTGATTGCGGGTGGGAAAGATCAAAGTGGGCACTCGCTCTTAGTGCATTGTTAAAGGGTAGGGCATTAACTATCTACCACAGTCTGGGTCCGCACCAGCGCGGAGATTACGAGGCATTGACAACAGCGCTGCTGAACGGTTTTGGCATCACTGCAGACCGGATGCTAGAGAATTTCCGTAGGGCTCAATTGCAAAAAGGTGAGACATATGTGCTCATGTTACAGCGGTTAGAATCGAGTCTAAACCGTTACTGTGAACTCATGGAGACTGCTCCTGGGAGCATGGAGTTCTATCAACTGATGATTCGTGAACAGTTCTTAGAAGCATGCGAATCGTCTCTGCGTGTCAAGCTCAAAGAGCAAGAAATTGTGTCAAATCTGTCTATGGCCAAGCAAGCTGATCTGTGGGCTGGGGCCAGGAGACAGGTGAAAGGGGTGAAGCCGCACGAGAAGCATCATGCTACAGGTATTGGCGATAGAGCTAAGCTTAAGACTGGTGTGTCGGGGGAGCAGGGAAACTCCTCCAACAAGCATGTGCACAAGTGCTACACCTGTGGTAAGCCAGGTCATCGTGCAGCTGATTGCAAGGTAAAACCGAAATCAGGTTACATAGCAGGTGTGAGCTCAAGTGGTAAGAAACATCCCCACGTTGGAAAGGATCCACTAGCTTGGACCCTTGAGGTGGTGGACGGAAATGTTAACGGAAAATCGGCGAAAATCTTCCGTGACAAAGGCGCCACTACTCACATGGTAAGAAAGAGCCTAGTACAGCCAGGATCTGAGACAGGGAGACATATCTATGTCAAATTCCCAAATGGCTATGCTAAAGAGATGGTGGAGGTGTATGTGTGGGTCGACACACCTTACATCAAAGGTAAAATCCGCGCCGTTCAACAGGAACGTGCTGTATATGGATTATTATTGGGAAATGTTCCGGGAATCTCTGATTGCCCGAGTCCACCCTCGAAGAAAACGGGGGAGCGTGAGGACGCTGCCTCAGTTGTAGGACCATTTGGTCCGGGAGACATCTCCCGTCACGCAGGGTGCAGTCGCACCTCCACAGATCTCCAGTATCATCTATTGATACTGATAATGGCTCAAATGGGCCACCACTTACGGGCTATTCATGCCCGTGCCACCTTTTGGGTGGCTTAATCTTCATCTCAGCTGTATGCAGCCGTCCCAGCCAGCTGATCCCAAGGGCGACTCGCCCGGGGATGACGTCACAGGGAGTGACCACACCCTCACCCAGCTGAAGTATAAGGGAGAGAAAGCAAAAGAACGCAACATGCTCCAACGCTACGAGGACCCTCCTGCAGATGGATCCAACAAGCCGAAGAAGCATGTAAGACGTAAAAACAGGAGAGGACCACAGGGCTCGACATCGACAGGGCCAATCGACCACCCTCTGCTCTCAGCAACGATCGCCGGTATCTCAGTGATAACCGCCGACGAGGAGGAAGGTCAGCCAGGTCTCTTCAAACAACAGCAGCAGGAGACACACCGAGATGTTAAGGTTGATGATCAACTGTCTGAAGATCAAGTCGACCAGGTTACTCTACTGGTAGCAGAGTACAAGGAGGTACTCTCTGACGTCACTAAGGTAGCAAAAGTAGAGGGGTTACTGCATACCTTTGCTAGAGCAGCAAGCGGTACGAACAAAACCATATCCTGTTCCTCATCACCTTGTACCACAGGTGAGAGAAGAACTGGCATCTATGATTAATGCGGGAGTAATAGAGAAGTCGACCTCACCGTACTCAAGCCCGATGGTGTTAGTGAAGAAGCCTGGGGAGGTGTGCGCATCTGCCTCGACTTCAGGAAGTTGAACTCCATCATAGAGTTTGATGCTGAACCGATGTTCAATCAAAATGAGATCTTCTCGAGGTTAGCTTCCAGTTGCTATTTCTCCAAGCTTGATCTGACAAAGGGATTTTGGCAGATTCCATTACATGAAGACAGTAAGCGCTGCACTGCCTTCATGACAAGCGAAGGTCTCTTCCAGTTCACAGTTCTTCCGTTTGGACTGGTGAACGCCCCAGCCGTGTTCAACAGAACTATGCGCAAAGTCTTGGGGGGAATTACTGGAGTAGAAGTGTTCGTGGACGATGTGCTCATCCACTCTGCTACGTGGGAAGAACATCTGACCTTGCTAAGGCAGGTGTTGACAAGACTACAAGAAGTAGGAATGGTTGCAAAACCCACTAAGTGTGAGTTGGGGTGCAAGGAGGTCAGGTACCTTGGTCATGTGATAGGGGGAGGGTTCACCAGGCCGCTGCCTGAGAAGATCACCAAGATCAGTGAAGCCGCTCCACCCGCCACCAAGACTCAGGTTAAGTCATTCCTGGGACTGGCAGGGTACTACAGAACTTTCATTCCCAATTTCACGTCTATAGCAACTCCGCTAACTAATCTCACCAAGAAGAATGCACCTGTTAGAGTACGTTGGACAGAAATGGAGAACTCAGCATTCTCGACGCTCAAGAAGAAGCTGACTGAAGCACCCATCCTTAGACTACCAGATTCTACCAGGGAGTACATCCTTCGGACAGATGCCTCAAATACAGGTATTGGTGCTGTACTCATGCAAGAGTACGACGGTGAAATATGGCCAGTTGCGTACTCCAGTCGTAAACTGAGCAATGCTGAGCAGAAGTACTCCACTGTAGAAAAGGAACTCCTTGCTGCTGTCGTGGGAGTAAGGCAGGGGTCTCCAAACTTTTCAATGTAAGGGCCACATTATATATTTCCCATATTTATGCGGGCCGAAGGAATAAAAAATGAAAAAAAAAAAAAAAAAATCAGTGCCAGTAATTTAATTTCCTCAAATATTAAAGTATAAACATGGAAAAATTAAAACATATCTTTTTGGAAAAAATTAGGGTAAACTAAATAGATTCCTGCCTTTAGTTTTATGCAACCAAATTAGTGTGACTAATGATACTGTCGTTTTGACTTCAAAATTTCATTAAAATCAGGTTCCAAATTAGATGAGCCAATTGTAAGAATTGATTTCAAGTGATCATCAGACAAATTTGCTCGATAGTTAGATTTCACATACTTCATTTTGGAAAATGTTTGTTCACACAAGTATGTTGAACCAAAAATGGACACAAAACTACAAGCAAACTTTATCAAATTTGGAAACTGATCTGGCTGCAGGCATTTATAAAACTCAATCAGATTTCCTTCTCTATACCTATCTTTCAGTCTGTCATCTGCCTGGAGATCAATAATTTCCATTTGAAATTGAGTTGGAAGATTTTCAGCATTGCAATCAAATGGATTATGAAAGAGCCTGATTTCATTTGCTTTGGCATCAAGGTCAGCAAATCGCTTCTGAAACTGTTTTTTCAAATCTGAAATTATTTCATTTGCAAATGAAAAAGGAAATTCAACTTTACTTTCTGCATGAAATTTTTCACAACATGGAAAATTAGCAAAATTCTTAACCTTCACCTGGCCTTCAAGTAGCGCAAGTTTTGCTCTGAATGCCTTGACATGAACAAAGTAGTCACTGATCAAATTTGTTTTGCCTTGCAATTTCAGATTCAAGTTATTCATATGACCTGTCATATCTGCAAAAAATGCCAATTTCCAAATCCATTCACATTCTGATAATAATGGCTGAGGTTTATTTTTCTCTGTGAGAAATAAATCAATTTCTAATCCGAGCTCAAAGAAATGCAGCAAAACCTTTCCACAACTAAGCCATCTAACTGCTGTATAATAAGGCAAGTCAACAAACTCCGCATCAATTTCTTTCAAGAAATCACGGAACTGGCGATGATTGAGTGCATGAGATCTAATGAAATTAACCAAAGAAACAACAGGTTTCATGACACAAGACATATCAACATATTTTAGGCACAATGCTTGTTGATGGATAAGGCAATGCAAAAAAATGGGTTTTGAGAATCCTCCAACCTCACAAGCTGTTGTAATTTGCCCAACCAAACCCTTCTTTGTCCCAGACATATTCTTTCCTCCATCAATTGTCACACACTGCACTTGTTTCCATTCCAGGTTATATTCTGTCATAGTTTTACTTACTTCATTGAAAATGTCCTCTCCAGTTGTTGTGGTGTGCATGCTGTGAACTGATGCTAATTCTTGGGTCACATTAAATTCACTATCAACACCACGAATGAATACTAAGAGCTGAGAAGTATCACACACATCAGTTGATTCATCCAACGCAAGAGAATACCAACAAAATCTTTTTGTTTTTCCTTTATTTGCCGAATTATGTCGCCTCCTAAATCTTCAATTCTACGAGCAACAGTATTTGACCCAAGACTTATCATTTTGAAGAGGTTTACTTTTTCTGGACATACCTCTCCTGCTGCTTCCACTATACACTCTTTTATGATACTACCATCAGTGAAAGGTTTTCCTTTTTTGGCCAACACATAGGCAACTTTGTAACTGGCTCTAGTTGAAGTTTCATTTTCAGATTTTTTCTTACTGAAAACAGCTTGTTGAGAATGCAGACTGTGCTGAAATGATTCAAACTTTTTAGTGCGTTCTGCTCCTGTGATGTGAGAATAACTTGAGCCATGTTTAGATTCATAGTGCCGACGAATATTGTATTCCTTCAGAACAGCAACACTGTCTCTACATATGAGGCATAAAGCTTTATCATTTGCTATCACAAAAAGTACTTTATCTTCCATTCGTCATTGAACTGACGGCACTCACTGTCCACTTTTCTTTTCTTTATCTTTTCCATATCTGAAAACATAAGGGTAAAATAAATGAAATAAATTCTACAGGAAAAAAACAGCTTGTATGTGGTGTTAAAAAGCATAGCATATTATTATAAAGTGGTAAATATTATGGCAACAGCTTTCGTTGATAAACTTAATGGTTACCATTTTAACTATTTTAAACATGCAATATTTTTGGCTACAATAGTATTATTGCTATTTTGTATAACTAAGATAAAGGTATTGTCAAAGTACAGAGAAAAGAATATTGTACAGTGTTTGTGCTCCCTGAAACAGAAGCAGCGAAGCCCCACTCGCCCTCCATCCCCACAATATACAGTTATACACAACTGATTGGTTGTAATGCACAACACATACCTACCAGTACTAGTATCTGTGCGTCACACTATCGAGAGAGAGGAAAACTGACTCGGGCTGAGCGCCACCAGTCAGCAGCCCCAGCTTTGAATAATTCTGCGATGCCATTCGTACGATAATTATTTTTTCAAGGCCACCACACAGGGATTTGTTTGGCGGGCCGGATGAAATTATGTGGCGGGCCGGATGTGGCCGCGGGCCATAGTTTGGAGACCCCTGGAGTAAGGAAATTCTACAGTATCTCTATGTAAGTGTTTCACGTTTCAAGTAGATCACCAACCCTCAGCCACATCGGTAAGCTTAAAAACGCCAACCCTAGAATAATGCGCTGGGTGTTGTTCCTTCAACAGTTCACATTCCGCGTGGTTTACATAAAGGGAGCCGACAACGTAGGTGCTGACTGGTTGAGTAGGTCGGGGGTGATTAACGAGACATCGATCGAGGGAGACATGAGCGAGGAAACGCAACGCGCATCACCGGACACTGGTTCCCAGTGTGTGTCTGATGTTTCAGGCATGACACAGGTGGAGAGAGGCAGTGGACAGACCAGCGCCACTCAGGGTTTCGAGGCGTTGAGCCGACCCAGACCTGGAGCCACGTCCGACCACAGTGCCTGCTCAGGACCGGAACAGATAGCCACATGTGATCCGGTGACTGAAGAAATTCCTCACTTACCAAAAGAGAATAGTCTAGACGAGGCCCGCCTTGCCTAGAAGGATAGAAAACGGGGTCCGCTGGACCCGGCCGCGCTAAGTGCACTCAGTTTGTGCACATGTTGTCAGCGGTGTGAGTTGGAACGAGCGCCACGCTGTGGAGCTCGATCTTTGTTGGGGGGTGATGTGGGAGTATGTCTCCCAAGATCCTCCCACAGCTGACTTGAATGGCTCATTGCAGTGCACAGTGCACTGATCTCCGTGCACAAAGCCTATCTCTCTTAATCCTGGATAGTTTTCTGGCATGTTGGGTATTTCCAGAATGCCCACTTAACCAGGAACACTGTTAAAATACGTAGGCCGCCGTATGTCTAGGCAGGAAGTAGATACAGGAAAGTGTTAAGCATACTGGCCACCAAGGGTCAGTGAGTACATGGCTGGTGCCCGCGTGAGGTACCGAGGGGAGACGCCAGCAGCGTCTGACCTCTGGGGTCAACCGGCGCGATGTTGAATAACAGCTATGACGTGTTCATGACGTCACTCCTGCTACTGCTCATCAAACGAGCTAATATGATTGGTTCCCGATCATTTGCTGCAATGCTATTGGTCAATTGTAACTCTTTTGTGTGTGCCCACGAGACGCCCTGAGCTTCAGGCAAGATTCATTCTTGTGAGGGATCTCTTGCAAAGTGGACGTGTTCTGTTCTACCGGCCAATAGACTGAACACCGTCTAACCCTCACCGTCAAGTTAACTCAGCGTCTTTGCGATATACCACACACTCGCCAGAATCACGAGTGCGAATATATGGTTTAGAAGCCTAAAGTGACAAATCTCCAGAGCGAAACAGACTGGTATCAGGTAACCCCTGGTGACAAAGATCGTCGTGAGTGACCTAGAGTGAACTAAGGCAGTGCCGCCGCCTAAGAAATCTGTGTGTGACATTACCACACTGTACAGTGTAGTGCATGGTACCGCCGCCAGCCGCCGCCAGCCGCCGCCTCGAGTGCCCGCCGCCAGCCGCCAGCCGCCGCCAGCCGCCGCCGCCGCCCTAGCTCCTACGTGACGTCACCACCTCACACACCGTCAGTGCCAGTGTGTGCGCGTGTGTCTGTCTGTTAAGCATACAGCACGCCCTACTCACGAAATCATCTCAAGATACTGCGAGTACCCTCCATGTCTACGAGCAAAACCAGCTATCAGGCCACCTACGAGTGCTTGTATAAACGAGTCTGAGTGAGTGCGTAAGGAAAGGTACCTTATCTGTAAGTACAAGATCTTGTCATTGTTTTATTGTGTCTGTGTTGATCTGAGGGATCAACCACAGTTCTCACCTTCTTATACCTGTCGCAGGTTATAGGTGAATCGACGGTGTATGCGTGTTTATCTGTGTGGTATCACAGCATTTCACTCGTCTGTGGATGTGAGCTTTACATACACCACACATTTAGTTATTGTGCATGTTATTGCCTGTCCCATTCACAGTGCCTTTGTGTTTATTGCATATCATCATTACCGAGCATCCGGTTGGAACTCTTGTGATCCCTTTGCATACCGGCAGTTAGGTTGCCGTGTTATTGATTGGCTGTCAACTGTGTTAAGTTAGGTGTTTCTCCACGAGTGGATACGAGTCGATTAGCCAGACGTCAAGAGTCTCGCTAATGCAACCATAGCTTTGCTGACGCCAATCGAAAGTAAATCAAGCACCCTGTGTATTAGTGGTTAAGTTAGTAAATAAACTACTGTTAAGCTTTATGCGGTGTTTCCGTTGAACCACTTCTGAATACTGCCAATATTACTCCAGCCTTCAGCTCTAAGTGTCTTCAACACCGAGTTGCCTGTAAGTCACTAAACTATAAATTTGATGAGGACCCTAGGAGTCCCTTAAAGTGTTACATCATTGAGGAGATTCCAACGACCAACGTGGAGCAGGACCAGGTGAGGCTAGTCTGAGAAGAGACCCACAAGGACTCTAACTCGACCTTGCTCCCAGGCCCTGTACGGTTGCTCTCGTATTTTCTATTCTGCTAATTCCGACAGCTTCGTGAAGCGTCTGCCACATGTACATTGGCGACGTACGCATTGCAGTCGTGACAGCAAAAAAAAGAAAAAAAACCCCACATCTGGCGCCCAACGTGTTAGGCTTAGTTGGAACCTATGAGCTAGGTTGTACAGTAAAATTTCGCACTTAAATTTCCCTGAAAATTCAAAAGTGACGAGCAGTATTCAGAGGATGTTTAACACCCTGTTAGGTACACACACCACCAGTATGTCTGAGTGTGTAGAGTACAAACAGCGCTACCTGCATCTTCACTTGGCCTTGACCGCTCGTAGACCTGACGACTACGACACTCTTACTGAGCTGAGTGTAAGGAACGAGTGGAACAGCACATGAGGGCCGTGGAAGAGGTGATGCTACAAGCACACATGCAGGGTAGTGCTGAGGTGGCGTGCACGAGTCTCATCACACTGGATGAAGCTATCGGTGGTGAGACCCCAGTGAGAGATAACACAGTGGGAGAGACCCCAGTGAGAGAACTTGGAGGTAGAGACCCCTGTGGGTGACGTCACCGAGAATGATGTCACTAGAATCACGCGCGCTGCGGAAGAAAACGGAGTCACGCGGGAATCTAGCCCTTTCAATACTCCGTTGGGGGATTCTATTGGGAAGAATCTCGGCCCAAAAGGTCCTTGTGGACGACACCAACTCAAAGAGTAGGTATTACAGGCTCGCAATTATTCACCTTAGAGGAATACCGTAACCAAGTTAGGGAGTTGGGATTCGAAGGGAATAAAGTAGCAGAGCAAGCTATGAAACTCTGGACTGATCAGCAGGACAGAGAAAGCAAACTGTGGACTGATCAGCAAGAGAGAGAAAACAAACGCTGGACTGATCAGCAGAACCGAGAAAGTACTGAACGCATAGCTCGCATGCAGTTGCAAGCAAGGCAGGATGACCAGACAAGTGGTCGTTCAACGGAGACTAACGTTGAACAAGGTAAGACTGTCAAACTACCTAAACTAGCTAACTTTGATGAGAGGGACGACTCGATGGATGCATACATCAAGCGTTTCGAAGGTCACGCCGCTGATTGCGGTGGGAAAGATCAAAGTGGGCACTCGCTCTTAGTGCATTGTTAAAGGGTAGGGCATTAACTATCTACCACAGTCTGGGTCCGCACCAGCGCGGAGATTACGAGGCATTGACAACAGCGCTGCTGAACGGTTTTGGCATCTGCAGACCGGATGCTAGAGAATTTCCGTAGGGCTCAATTGCAAAAAGGTGAGACATATGTGCTCATGTTACAGCGGTTAGAATCGAGTCTAAACCGTTACTGTGAACTCATGGAGACTGCTCCTGGGAGCATGGAGTTCTATCAACTGATGATTCGTGAACAGTTCTTAGAAGCATGCGAATCGTCTCTGCGTGTCAAGCTCAAAGAGCAAGAAATTGTGTCAAATCTGTCTATGGCCAAGCAAGCTGATCTGTGGGCTGGGGCCAGGAGACAGGTGAAAGGGGTGAAGCCGCACGAGAAGCATCATGCTACAGGTATTGGCGATAGAGCTAAGCTTAAGACTGGTGTGTCGGGGGAGCAGGGAAACTCCTCCAACAAGCATGTGCACAAGTGCTACACCTGTGGTAAGCCAGGTCATCGTGCAGCTGATTGCAAGGTAAAACCGAAATCAGGTTACATAGCAGGTGTGAGCTCAAGTGGTAAGAAACATCCCCACGTTGGAAAGGATCCACTAGCTTGGACCCTTGAGGTGGTGGACGGAAATGTTAACGGAAAATCGGCGAAAATCTTCCGTGACAAAGGCGCCACTACTCACATGGTAAGAAAGAGCCTAGTACAGCCAGGATCTGAGACAGGAGACATATCTATGTCAAATTCCCAAATGGCTATACTAAAGAGATGGTGGAGGTGGTGTGGGTCGACACACTTACATCAAAGGTAAAATCCGTGCCGTTCAACAGGAACGTGCGTATATGGATATTATGGGATGTTCCGGGAATCTCTGATTGCCCGAGTCCACCCTCGAAGGAAAACGGGGGAGCGTGAGGACGCTGCCTCAGNAATTCATCCAGGAGTGCTTGAAGTTCCGTAGATGCGACTGGGTGACGGTGTTAACCTGTATAGAGGTACTAGGGGAGGCTCGAAATACTGCACCTGCGGGATCCACAATAAGTCGATGGTGTTGCAGGAAATCCCATCCAAGAATGGGTTGTTCCACATCCGCTATGAGGAAAGTCCACGTAAAGCGACCCAGAGAGGCGAAATCGAGAACCAGGGTGCAGGTCCCATACGTACGGACGGACGTACCATTGGCAGCCCGTAAGTCCAAACCAGGAGTGTGGCTCGGTTTGACCAGTGGGGGAGGCACCACACTAGCTGCTGCACCTGTGTCAACGAGGAAACGGCGTTTGGTTATGATGTCAGATATGTAGAGCAGTGTAGTGTTTGAAATGGCGGGGTTACTGGCCGTTAACAGTCCCCGCCGAAGTAGTTTCCCGACCAGGAACACGGAGCCCTACAGTTGTGGGCTTGGTGTCCGAACCTCTGGTGATAAATACAAAGCTCTCCTCGGTGTTCTCGCTGTCGCCTAGATCCTGATACTGGATTCGCTTGGTACGTCCTCCCTGGGCGGAAGAAACGCCGGTTCTGGCGGACGTCGAGTTGGTGGGTGTCTGTAGTCTGCTGTGTATCACTGAGGTGGGACAGTGTAGCATTATTAGACGTTGTATGAAGCCAGTCTGCCAGTGTAGCCAGCTGGCTAATGGCGTGTCGTCAGCCATACTGAATAGGGCCGGTTGAATGTGTTTTGGACAGAGTTGTATCCAGAGTGATCTCACAATCTCGCTGGGGGCTGGACCAGTTGCAGTATGCATCACATACTGAATATGCCGCAGAAGCTGGGCTGGTGTTTTGTCTGCTAATTTTTGTCAGTGAGGAGTTGATCCCTTTGTTGAATTCGGCGTTTCATCGCTGCCTGTAGAAGAGCGGCCTTCAATGCGGTGTACGTCCTGGCGTCTGGGGATGGTGCGGTGATGATAGCCGAGGCAGTGTGCATAGCCTCCGAGGGAAGTGTTGGCAGGGTACAGGCATATCGGGCTTTCTCAGTCGTAATTTCGTGGTGGTCAAAAATAGCCTCCATCTGTATGAACCAAAATTCTGGTTCATCTGCGTTGTATGCTGGAAACCTGGTAGATAAATCCATGACGAAGATCTAGTTTGTGACTAGGTGTTCTTTTCACTCACTGGGTCACCAATGTAACGTACGTTTATGTTACGTTGTTGGGTTGATTAAATACACAGTGTTTAGTGTTTCATATATATTTAGTAGTCCTGGATACAGCAGTATCGTAGACGTTGAGACGAAGCCTGGAGCAGAGCAGAGAGCTGAGTGAGGCCAGAGTCGCGGAGCTCTATGTGGGAGAGCGTACTGAGCGTCGGTACAGTATCTCGCAAGTGTCTGCTCTAGACCACACTTGAAAGTAGACTGGTTACTATTTGCTATTTCTGCCGCTTATATGCTTGGGCAACACCTCACCGGGTTTGCTCGGGGCAACACCTCACCTCATTCATCTCCAAAGGTTGACAGGAATATTAGCATTTGGAGCGAGTATATTATTGGGATAATCTACTCGCTACAAACTTGATGTCTGGGGACGCCTGGCGTTTCAAGTCAGGTCACAGTGTAGTGGCAAAAGTTTTGAATTGTGGACCCGTAGAGAAGTGAGGGAAACATTTCTGGGTCATGTGATGTGATTGTAGTTTAAGGTGCGGGAGTAACCACTAAATTAAGAATAGTGCAGTGAAGTCAGATTAGTGTTTTATATGTCTCGAATGGTATCTACTTTATTGTGGAGATTGATTTTGTTTTATGAGTGACAAGTTGAAAGTAGTGACTACTTTATTCTCTCTTCCCAACTTTACTCTGGTAATGTTTTTTTGTGTTCCACCAAGTTAGTTTTATTCATCTTTGCATTCAATTAATTATGATTGAAGTTTTGAGCCGTTGCTAGAAAGAGAGCAGTATGACTAATCTGAGTAAACCCTATAATACATGTAGTATTTACAATACATTATGCAATATTTACAATATAAATATATACAATATATTGTAATATAAATATATACAATATATTGATGTGGAAGTATGTCTTCCAAGATCCTCCCCACAGCTGACTTGAATGGCTCATTGCAGTGCACAGTGCACTGATCTCCGTGCACAAAGCCTATCTCTCTTAATCCTGGATAGTTTTCTGCTGGCATGTTGGGTATTTCCAGAATGCCCACTTAACCAGGAACACTGTTAAAATCGTAGGCCGCCATATGTCTAGGCAGGAAGTAGATACAGGAAGTGTTAAGCATACTGGCCAGCAAGGGTCAGTGAGTACATGGCTGGTGCCTGCGTGAGGTACCGAGGGAGACGCCAGCAGCATCTGACCTCTGGGGTCAACCGGCGCGATGTTGAATAACAGCTATGACGTGTTCATGACGTCACTCCTGCTACTGCTCATCGAACGAGCTAATATGATTGGTTCCCGCTCATTTGCTGCAATGCTATTGGTCAATTGTAACTCTTTTGTGTGTGCCCACGAGACGCCCTGAGCTTCAGGCAAGATTCATTCTTGTGAGGGATCTCTTGCAAAGTGGACGTGTTCTGTTCTAGTTCCACGAATAGACTGAACACCGTCTAACCCTCACCGTCAAGTTAACTCAGCGTCTTTGCGATATACCACACACTCGCCAGAATCACGAGTGCGAATATATGGTTTAGAAGCCTAAAGTGACAAATCTCCAGAGCGAAACAGACTGGTATCAGGTAACCCCTGGTGACAAAGATCGTCGTGAGTGACCTAGAGTGAACTAAGGCAGTGCCGCCGTCTAAGTAATCTGTGTGTGACATTACCACAGTGTACAGTGTAGTGCATGGTACCGCCGCCAGCCGCCGCCTCGAGCGCCCGCGCCAGCCGCCTCCCTCCCGCCTCCGCCACCGCCGCCTCAGCCCTCCGCAGCCGCCGCCTCGAGCGCCCGCCGCCAGCCGCCGCCTCGAGCGCCCCCGCCAGCCCCCTCGAGCGCCCGCCACCGCCCGACCGCCCGCCGCCCTCCGCCGCCTCGAGCGCCCGCCGCCAGCCGCCGCCAGCCGCCGCCGCCCTAGCTCCTACGTGACGTCACCACCTCACGCACCGTCAGTGCCAGTGTGTGCGCGTGTGTCTGTCTGTTAAGCATACAGCACGCCCTACTCACGAAATCATCTCAAGATACTGCGAGTACCCTCCGTGTCTACGAGCAAAACCAGCTATCAGGCCACCTACGAGTGCTTGTATAAACGAGTCTGAGTGAGTGCGTAAGGAAAGGTACCTTATCTGTAAGTACAAGATCTTGTCATTGTTTTATTGTGTCTGTGTTGATCTGAGGGATCAACCACAGTTCTCACCTTCTTATACCTGTCGCAGGTTATAGGTGAATCGACGGTGTATGCGTGTTTATCTGTGTGGTATCACAGCATTTCACTCGTCTGTGGATGTGAGCTTCACATACACCACACATTTAGTTATTGTGCATGTTATTGCCTGTCCCATTGACAGTGCCTTTGTGTTTATTGCATATCATCATTACCGAGTATCCGGTTGGAACTCTTGTGATCCCTTTGCATACCAGCAGTTAGGTTGCCGTGTTAGTGATTGGCTGTCAACTGTGTTAAGTTAGGTGTTTCTCCACGAGTGGATACGAGTCGATTAGCCAGACGTCAAGAGTCTCGCTAATGCAACCATAGCTTTGCTGACGCCAATCGAAAGTAAATCAAGCACCCTGTGTATTAGTGGTTAAGTTAGTAAATAAACTACTGTTAAGCTTTATGCGGTGTTTCCGTTGAACCACTTCTGAATACTGCCAATATTACTCCAGCCTTCAGCTCTAAGTGTCTTCAACACCGAGTTGCCTGTAAGTCACTAAACTATATATTTGATGAGGACCCTAGGAGTCCCTTAAAGTGTTACATCATTGAGGAGATTCCAACGACCAACGTGGAGCAGGACCAGGTGAGGCTAGTCTGAGAAGAGACCCACAAGGACTCTAACTCGACCTTGCTCCCAGGCCCTGTACGGTTGCTCTCGTATTTTCTATTCTGCTAATTCCGACAGCTTCGTGAAGCGTCTGCCTCATGTACATTGGCGACGTACGCATTGCAGTCGTGACAGCAAAAAAAAGAAAAACCCCCACATCTGGCGCCCAACGTGTTAGGCTTAGTTGGAACCTATGAGCTAGGTTGTACAGTAAAATTTCACACTTAAATTTTCCCTGAAAATTCAAAAGTGACGAGCAGTATTCAGAGGATGTTTAACACCCTGTTAGGTACACACACACCACCAGTATGTCTGAGTGTGTAGAGTACAAACAGCGCTACCTGCATCTTCACTTGGCCTTGACCGCTCGTAGACCTGACGACTACGACACTCTTACTGAGCTGGAGTGTAAGGAACGAGTGGAGCAGCACATGAGGGCCGTGGAAGAGGTGATGCTACAAGCACACGTGCAGGGTAGTGCTGAGGTGGCGTGCACGAGTCTCATCACACTGGATGAAGCTATCGGTGGTGAGACCCCAGTGAGAGATAACACAGTGGGAGAGACCCCAGTGAGAGAGAACTTGGAGGTAGAGTCCCCTGTGGGTGACGTCACCGAGAATGATGTCACTAGAATCACGCGCGCTGCGGAAGAAAACGGAGTCACGCGGGAATCTAGCCCTTTCAATACTCCGTTGGGGGGATTCTATTGGGAAGAATCTCGGCCCAAAAGGTCCTTGTGGACGACACCAACTCAAAGAGTAGGTATTACAGGCTCGCAATTATTCACCTTAGAGGAATACCGTAACCAAGTTAGGGAGTTGGGATTCGAAGGGAATAAAGTAGCAGAGCAAGCTATGAAACTCTGGACTGATCAGCAGGACAGAGAAAGCAAACTGTGGACTGATCAGCAAGAGAGAATCTAATTGCGACAGCCAGAAAAATGATAGGATGGATTACGAGAACTTTCAAATCCAGGGATCCCATCACAATGCTTGTACTCTTCAAGTCACTTGTGCTGTCCCGTCTTGAGTACTGTTCAGTACTCACTTCCCCCTTTAGAGCAGGAGAGAGTGCTGAAATAGAGGGAATACAGAGAACATATACGGCACGCATAGACGAGATAAAGCACCTAAATTATTGGGATCGTCTCAAAGCTCTCCAAATGTACTCACTAGAAAGAAGACGAGAGAGATATCAAATAATATACACCTGGAAGATACTGGAGGGCCAGGTCCCAAATCTACACAGTAAAATAACAACGTACTGGAGTGAACGATATGGAAGAAAATGCAGAATAGAACCAGTGAAGAGCAGGGGTGCCATAGGCACAATCAGAGAACACTGTATAAACATCAGAGGTCCGCGGTTGTTCAACGTCCTCCCAGCAAGCATAAGAAATATTGCCGGAACAACCGTGGACATCTTCAAGAGGAAACTAGATTTATTCCTCCAAGGAGTTCCGGACCAGCCGGGCTGTGGTGGGTATGTGGGCCTGCGGGCCGCTCCAAGCAACAGCCTAGTGGACCAAACTCTCACAAGTCAAGCCTGGCCTCGGGCCGGGCTTGGGGAGTAGAAGAACTCCCAGAACCCCATCAACCAGGTATCAACCAGAGAGAAAACAAACGCTGGACTGATCAGCAGAACCGAGAAAGTACTGAACGCATAGCTCGCATGCAGTTGCAAGCAAGGCAGGATGACCAGACAAGTGGTCGTTCAACGGAGACTAACGTTGAACAAGGTAAGACTGTCAAACTACCTAAACTAGCTAACTTTGATGTGAGGGACGACTCGATGGATGCATACATCAAGCGTTTCGAAGGTCACGCCGCTGATTGCGGGTGGGAAAGATCAAAGTGGGCACTCGCTCTTAGTGCATTGTTAAAGGGTAGGGCATTAACTATCTACCACAGTCTGGGTCCGCACCAGCGCGGAGATTACGAGGCATTGACAACAGCGCTGCTGAACGGTTTTGGCATCACTGCAGACCGGATGCTAGAGAATTTCCGTAGGGCTCAATTGCAAAAAGGTGAGACATATGTGCTCATGTTACAGCGGTTAGAATCGAGTCTAAACCGTTACTGTGAACTCATGGAGACTGCTCCTGGGAGCATGGAGTTCTATCAACTGATGATTCGTGAACAGTTCTTAGAAGCATGCGAATCGTCTCTGCGTGTCAAGCTCAAAGAGCAAGAAATTGTGTCAAATCTGTCTATGGCCAAGCAAGCTGATCTGTGGGCTGGGGCCAGGAGACAGGTGAAAGGGGTGAAGCCGCACGAGAAGCATCATGCTACAGGTATTGGCGATAGAGCTAAGCTTAAGACTGGTGTGTCGGGGGAGCAGGGAAACTCCTCCAACAAGCATGTGCACAAGTGCTACACCTGTGGTAAGCCAGGTCATCGTGCAGCTGATTGCAAGGTAAAACCGAAATCAGGTTACATAGCAGGTGTGAGCTCAAGTGGTAAGAAACATCCCCACGTTGGAAAGGATCCACTAGCTTGGACCCTTGAGGTGGTGGACGGAAATGTTAACGGAAAATCGGCGAAAATCTTCCGTGACAAAGGCGCCACTACTCACATGGTAAGAAAGAGCCTAGTACAGCCAGGATCTGAGACAGGGAGACATATCTATGTCAAATTCCCAAATGGCTATGCTAAAGAGATGGTGGAGGTGTATGTGTGGGTCGACACACCTTACATCAAGGTAAAATCCGCGCCGTTCAACAGAACGTGCTGTATATGGATTATTATTGGGAAATGTTCCGGGAATCTCTGATTGCCCGAGTCCACCCTCGAAGAAAACGGGGGAGCGTGAGGACGCTGCCTCAGTTGTAGGACCATTTGGTCACCATTTGGTCCGGGAGACATCTCCCGTCACGCAGGGTGCAGTCGCACCTCCACAGATCTCCAGTATCATCTATTGATACTGATAATGGCTCAAATGGGCCACCACTTACGGGCTATTCATGCCCGTGCCACCTTTTGGGTGGCTTAATCTTCATCTCAGCTGTATGCAGCCGTCCCAGCCAGCTGATCCCAAGGGCGACTCGCCCGGGGATGACGTCACAGGGAGTGACCACACCCTCACCCAGCTGAAGTATAAGGGAGAGAAAGCAAAAGAACGCAACATGCTCCAACGCTACGATGACCCTCCTGCAGATGGATCCAACAAGCCGAAGAAGCATGTAAGACGTAAAAACAGGAGAGGACCACAGGGCTCGACATCGACAGGGCCAATCGACCACCCTCTGCTCTCAGCAACGATCGCCGGTATCTCAGTGATAACCGCCGACGAGGAGGAAGGTCAGCCAGGTCTCTTCAAACAACAGCAGCAGGAGACACACCGAGATGTTAAGGTTGATGATCAACTGTCTGAAGATCAAGTCGACCAGGTTACTCTACTGGTAGCAGAGTACAAGGAGGTACTCTCTGACGTCACTAAGGTAGCAAAAGTAGAGGGGTTACTGCATACCTTTGCTAGAGCAGCAAGCGGTACGAACAAAACCATATCCTGTTCCTCATCACCTTGTACCACAGGTGAGAGAAGAACTGGCATCTATGATTAATGCGGGAGTAATAGAGAAGTCGACCTCACAGTACTCAAGCCCGATGGTGTTAGTGAAGAAGCCTGGGGGAGGTGTGCGCATCTGCCTCGACTTCAGGAAGTTGAACTCCATCATAGAGTTTGATGCTGAACCGATGTTCAATCAAAATGAGATCTTCTCGAGGTTAGCTTCCAGTTGCTATTTCTCCAAGCTTGATCTGACAAAGGGATTTTGGCAGATTCCATTACATGAAGACAGTAAGCGCTGCACTGCCTTCATGACAAGCGAAGGTCTCTTCCAGTTCACAGTTCTTCCGTTTGGACTGGTGAACGCCCCAGCCGTGTTCAACAGAACTATGCGCAAAGTCTTGGGGGGAATTACTGGAGTAGAAGTGTTCGTGGACGATGTGCTCATCCACTCTGCTACGTGGGAAGAACATCTGACCTTGCTAAGGCAGGTGTTGACAAGACTACAAGAAGTAGGAATGGTTGCAAAACCCACTAAGTGTGAGTTGGGGTGCAAGGAGGTCAGGTACCTTGGTCATGTGATAGGGGGAGGGTTCACCAGGCCGCTGCCTGAGAAGATCACCAAGATCAGTGAAGCCGCTCCACCCGCCACCAAGACTCAGGTTAAGTCATTCCTGGGACTGGCAGGGTACTACAGAACTTTCATTCCCAATTTCACGTCTATAGCAACTCCGCTAACTAATCTCACCAAGAAGAATGCACCTGTTAGAGTACGTTGGACAGAAATGGAGAACTCAGCATTCTCGACGCTCAAGAAGAAGCTGACTGAAGCACCCATCCTTAGACTACCAGATTCTACCAGGGAGTACATCCTTCGGACAGATGCCTCAAATACAGGTATTGGTGCTGTACTCATGCAAGAGTACGACGGTGAAATATGGCCAGTTGCGTACTCCAGTCGTAAACTGAGCAATGCTGAGCAGAAGTACTCCACTGTAGAAAAGGAACTCCTTGCTGCTGTCGTGGGAGTAAGGCAGGGGTCTCCAAACTTTTCAATGTAAGGGCCACATTATATATTTCCCATATTTATGCGGGCCGAAGGAATAAAAATGAAAAAAAAAAAAAAACAAATCAGTGCCAGTAATTTAATTTCCTCAAATATTAAAGTATAAACATGGAAAAATTAAAACATATCTTTTTGGAAAAAATTAGGGTAAACTAAATAGATTCCTGCCTTTAGTTTTATGCAACCAAATTAGTGTGACGAATGATACTGTCGTTTTGACTTCAAAATTTCATTAAAATCAGGTTCCAGATTAGATGAGCCAATTGTAAGAATTGATTTCAAGTGATCATCAGACAAATTTGCTCGATAGTTAGATTTCACATACTTCATTTTGGAAAATGTTTGTTCACACAAGTATGTTGAACCAAAAATGGACACAAAACTACAAGCAAACTTTATCAAATTTGGAAACTGATCTGGCTGCAGGCATTTATAAAACTCAATCAGATTTCCTTCTCTATACTTATCTTTCAGTCTGTCATCTGCCTGGAGATCAATAATTTCCATTTGAAATTGAGTTGGAAGATTTTCAGCATTGCAGTCAAATGGATTATGAAAGAGCCTGATTTCATTTGCTTTGGCATCAAGGTCAGCAAATCGCTTCTGAAACTGTTTTTTCAAATCTGAAATTATTTCATTTGCAAATGAAAAAGGAAATTCAACTTTACTTTCTGCATGAAATTTTTCACAACATGGAAAATGAGCAAAATTCTTAACCTTCACCTGGCCTTCAAGTAGCGCAAGTTTTGCTCTGAATGCCTTGACATGAACAAAGTAGTCACTGATCAAATTTGTTTTGCCTTGCAATTTCAGATTCAAGTTATTCATATGACCTGTCATATCTGCAAAAAATGCCAATTTCCAAATCCATTCACATTCTGATAATAATGGCTGAGGTTTATTTTTCTCTGTGAGAAATAAATCAATTTCTAATCTGAGCTCAAAGAAATGCAGCAAAACCTTTCCACAACTAAGCCATCTAACTGCTGTATAATAAGGCAAGTCAACAAACTCCGCATCAATTTCTTTCAAGAAATCACGGAACTGGCGATGGTTGAGTGCATGAGATCTAATGAAATTAACCACAGAAACAACAGGTTTCATGACACAAGACATATCAACATATTTTAGGCACAATGCTTGTTGATGGATAAGGCAATGCAAAAAAATGGGTTTTGAGAATCCTCCAACCTCACAAGCTGTTGTAATTTGCCCAACCAAACCCTTCTTTGTCCCAGACATATTCTTTCCTCCATCAATTGTCACACACTGCACTTGTTTCCATTCCAGGTTATATTCTGTCATAGTTTTACTTACTTCATTGAAAATGTCCTCTCCAGTTGTTGTGGTGTGCATGCTGTGAACTGATGCTAATTCTTGGGTCACATTAAATTCACTATCAACACCACGAATGAATACTAAGAGCTGAGAAGTATCACACACATCAGTTGATTCATCCAACGCAAGAGAATACCAACAAAATCTTTTTGTTTTTTCCTTTATTTGCCGAATTATGTCGCCTCCTAAATCTTCAATTCTACGAGCAACAGTATTTGACCCAAGACTTATCATTTTGAAGAGGTTTACTTTTTCTGGACATACCTCTCCTGCTGCTTCCACTATACACTCTTTTATGATACTACCATCAGTGAAAGGTTTTCCTTTTTTGGCCAACACATAGGCAACTTTGTAACTGGCTCTAGTTGAAGTTTCATTTTCAGATTTTTTCTTACTGAAAACAGCTTGTTGAGAATGCAGACTGTGCTGAAATGATTCAAACTTTTTAGTGCGTTCTGCTCCTGTGATGTGAGAATAACTTGAGCCATGTTTAGATTCATAGTGCCGACGAATATTGTATTCCTTCAGAACAGCAACACTGTCTCTACATATGAGGCATAAAGCTTTATCATTTGCTATCACAAAAAGTACTTTATCTTCCATTCGTCATTGAACTGACGGCACTCACTGTCCACTTTTCTTTTCTTTATCTTTTCCATATCTGAAAACATAAGGGTAAAATAAATGAAATAAATTCTACAGGAAAAAAACAGCTTGTATGTGGTGTTAAAAAGCATAGCATATTATTATAAAGTGGTAAATATTATGGCAACAGCTTTCGTTGATAAACTTAATGGTTACCATTTTAACTATTTTAAACATGCAATATTTTTGGCTACAATAGTATTATTGCTATTTTGTATAACTAAGATAAAGGTATTGTCAAAGTACAGAGAAAAGAATATTGTACAGTGTTTGTGCTCCCTGAAACAGAAGCAGCGAAGCCCCACTCGCCCTCCATCCCCACAATATACAGTTATACACAACTGATTGGTTGTAATGCACAACACATACCTACCAGTACTAGTATCTGTGCGTCACACTATCGAGAGAGAGGAAAACTGACTCGGGCTGAGCGCCACCAGTCAGCAGCCCCAGCTTTGAATAATTCTGCGATGCCATTCGTACGATAATTATTTTTTCAAGGCCACCACACAGGGATTTGTTTGGCGGGCCGGATGAAATTATGTGGCGGGCCGGATGTGGCCCGCGGGCCATAGTTTGGAGACCCCTGATAAGGGGGTAAATTCTACCAGTATCTCTATGGTACGTGTTTTCATCACGTTTTCAAGTAGATCACCAACCCCTCAGCCACATCGGTAAGCTTACAAACGCCAACCCCTAGAATAATTGCGCTGGGTGTTGTTCCTTCCAACATTCCATTCCGCGGGTTTACATAAAGGGAGCCGACACACGTAGGTGCTGACTGGTTTAGTAGGTCGGGGGTGATTAACGAGACATCGATCGAGGGGACATGAGCGAGGAACGCAAGGCGCATCACCGGACACTGGTTCCCAGTGTGTGTCTGATGTTTCAGGCATGACACAGGTGGAGAGAGGCAGTGGACAGACCAGCGCCACTCAGGGTTTCGAGGTTGAGCCGACCCAGACCTGGAGCCACGTCCGACCACAGTGCCTGCTCAGGACCGGAACAGATAGCCACATGTGATCCGGTGACTGAAGAAATTCCTCACTTACCAAAAGAGAATAGTCTAGACGAGGCCGCCTTGCCTAGAAGGATAGAAAACGGGTCCGCTGGACCCGGCCGCGCTAAGTGCACTCATTTGTGCACATGTTGTCAGCGGTGTGAGTTGGAACGAGCGCCACGCTGTGGAGCTCGATCTTTGTTGGGGGGTGATGTGGGAGTATGTCTCCCAAGATCCTCCCACAGCTGACTTGAATGGCTCATTGCAGTGCACAGTGCACTGATCTCCGTGCACAAAGCCTATCTCTCTTAATCCTGGATAGTTTTCTGGCATGTTGGGTATTCCAGAATGCCCACTTAACCAGGAACACTGTTAAAATACGTAGGCCGCCGTATGTCTAGGCAGGAAGTAGATACAGGAAAGTGTAAGCATACTGGCCACCAAGGGTCAGTGAGTACATGGCTGGTGCCCGCGTGAGGTACCGAGGGGGACGCCAGCAGCGTCTGACCTCTGGGGTCAACCGGCGCGATGTTGAATAACAGCTATGACGTTTCATGACGTCACTCCTGCTACTGCTCATCGAACGAGCTAATATGATTGGTTCCCGCTCATTTGCTGCAATGCTATTGGTCAATTGTAACTCTTTTGTGTGTGTCCACGAGACGCCCTGAGCTTCAGCAAGATTCATTCTTGTGAGGGATCTTTGCAAAGTGGACGTGTTTCTGTTCTACCGGCCAATAGACTGAACACCGTCTAACCCTCACCGTCAAGTTAACTCAGCGTCTTTGCGATATACCACCACTCGCCAGAATCACGAGTGCGAATATATGGTTTAGAAGCCTAAAGTGACAAATCTCCAGAGCGAAACAGACTGGTATCAGGTAACCCCTGGTGACAAAGATCGTCGTGAGTGACCTAGAGTGAACTAAGGCAGTGCCGCCGCCTAAGAAATCTGTGTGTGACATTACCACAGTGACAGTGTAGTGCATGTACCTGCCAGTAGCCCGCCAGCCGCCGCCAGCCGCCTCGAGTGCCCGCCGCCAGCCGCCACCGCCGCCAGCCGCCGCCGCCGCCCAGCTCCTACGTGACGTCACCACCTCACGCACCGTCAGTGCCAGTGTGTGCGCGTGTGTCTGTCTGTTAAGCATACAGCACGCCCTACTCACGAAATCATCTCAGATACTGCGAGTACCCTCCATGTCTACGAGCAAAACGCTATCAGGCCACCTACGAGTGCTTGTATAAACGAGTCTGAGTGAGTGCGTAAGGAAGGTACCTTATCTGTAAGTACAAGATCTTGTCATTGTTTATTGTGTCTGGTTGATCTGAGGGATCAACCACAGTTCTCACCTTCTTATACCTGTCGCAGGTTATAGGTGAATCGACGGTGTATGCGTGTTTATCTGTGTGGTATCACAGCATTTCACTCGTCTGTGGATGTGAGCTTTACATACACCACACATTTAGTTATGTGCATGTTTATTTGCCTGTCCCATTCACAGTGCCTTTGTGTTATTGCATATCATCATTACCGAGCATCCGGTTTGGAACTCTTGTGATCCCTTTGCATACCGGCAGTTAGGTTGCCGTGTTATTGATTGGCTGTCAACTGTGTTAAGTTAGGTGTTTCTCCACGAGTGGATACGAGTCGATTAGCCAGACGTCAAGAGTCTCGCTAATGCCAACATAGCTTTGCTGACGCCAATCGAAAGTAAATCAAGCACCCTGTGTAT
>WNGS01162647.1:1042609-1063511 GCA_020271785.1 Procambarus virginalis | reverse complement strand
CCATAAAGGAGGAAATAAGGCAGAGGCAAAAAATTACAGACCGATAGCACTAACATCACACATCATAAAAATTTTGAGAGTGCTAAGAAGTAAGATCACAAAATACATGGAATGACAGCATCTCCATAACCCCGGACAACATGATTTCAGAACATGGTGCTCTTGCCTGTCGTAGTATCTGGACCACAATGATATGGCATTAAATGCTATGGAAGACAAACAAAACGCCGATGTAATTTACACAGATTTCGCAAAAGCTTTTGATAATGTGGCCATGGTGTTATTGCACATAAAATGCGCTCAAAAGGAATTACCGGAAAAATAGGCAGATCGATCTTCAATTTCCTGACTAACAGAACCCAATGTGTAATAGTGAGCAAAATAAAATACAGCCCATCAACCGTGAAGAGCTACAGAAAATAATATGGTGTTAACGAAGATAAGTTCCAGCTCGTGCGATACGGAAAAAAGGAAAATATAAAAACGGAAACCCCGTACAAATCTCAGGCAAATCATAACATAGTACGAAAAGGCAATGTAAAGAATCTGGGTGTACTCATGTGGGAAGACCTTACCTTTAAAGAACACAATAAAGTAGCCGTCACAACTGCAAGAAAAATGACAGGTTGGATAACAAGAACTTTTCACACTAGAGATGCTATACCGATGATGATGATACTTTTCAAAACGCTTGTGCTCTCTAGAGTGGAGTACTGCTGCACAATGACATCCCCTTACAAAGCTGGAGAAAATTGCTGACCTGGAGAGCGTGCAGAGATTGATCCTTTACTGCTAGAATCCACTCAGTAAAACATTTAAATTACTGGGACCGACTGAAGATCCTAAATCTGTACTCCCTTGAGCGCAGGCGGGAGAGATACATAATAATTTACACATGGAAAAATTTTGAGGGGTTGGTCCCAAAATCTGCACACAGAAATAACGTCACGTGAGACCAGAAGACATGGCAGGATGTGCAGAATACCCCCGTTGAAAAGCAGAGGTGCAACAGGTACTCTGTGAGAGAACTCTATCAACATCAGAGGCCCGAGACTGTTCAACACACTTGCACTACACATAAGGGGCATAACTGGCAGACCCCTCACAGCGTTCAAGAGAGAACTGGATAAGCACCTCCAAAGGATACATGATCAACCAGGCTGTGACTCATACGTCAGGCTGCGAGCAGCCGCGTCTAACAGCCTGGTTGAACAGTCCAGCAACCAGGAGGGCTGGTTGACGACCGGGTCGCGGGGACGCTAAGCCCCGGAAGCACCTCAAGGTAACCAAGGTAGGTCATCATTTGGTGCCGTGGTTGATGCCGTCATCATTTGGGGCAGTGGTTGATACCATCGTCACAGGGGACCATGGTTGATGCCCTCATGATTTAGGGCAGTGGTTGACGACCTCACCATTTAGGGCATGTATTGATGACAGTGGTTGATGCCGTCAACAATTGGGGTAGTGGTGGATGCCGTCAGTGCTTGGAGCAGTGGATGATGCCGTCATCAATTGAAGCAGTGGTTGACGCCACCATCACTTGGGGCAGTGGTTGATGCCGTCATCACTTGGATCAGTGGTTGATTCAATCATCGCATGGGGCAGAGGTTGATGCCATCATCACTTGGGGCAGTGGTTGATGCCGTCCTCACTTGGGACAGTGGTTGTTGTCGTCATCACTTGGGGTAGTGGTTGATGCCGCCATCACTTGGGGAGTAGTTAATGCCATCATCACTTGGGGCAGTGGTTGATGTAGTCATCACTTGGGACAGTGTTTGATGCCACCATCACTTGGGGTAGTGGTTGATGCCGTAATCACTTGCGCAGTAGTTGATGCCATCATCAATTGGGACAGTGGTTGATGCCGTCATCGCTTGGGGTAGTGTTTGACACCGTCATCAGTTGGGGCAGAGGTTGATGTAGTCATCACTTGGGACAGTAGTTGATGCCAATATCACCTAGGGCCGTGGGTGATGCCGTCATCACTTAGGGGCACTGGTTGATGTTGTCATCACTTAGGGCAGTGGTTGATGCTGTCATCACTTAGGGGAGTGGTTGATGCCGTCATCGCTTATGGCAGTAGTTGATGCCGTCATCGCTTGGGACAGAGATAGATGCCCTCATCAGATGGGACAGTGATTGATGCCGTCATCAACTGCTGCAATTGTTGATTAAACCATCGTTTGGGTCAGTCGTTGATGTCGTCATCACTTGGGACAGTGGTTGATGCTCTCATCAATTGCTGCAGTGGTTTATGCCGTCATCTCTTGGGGCAGAGGTTGATGCCGTCAACACATGGGGCAGTGGTTGATGCCGTCATGACCTGAGGAAGTAGTTGGTGCAGTCATCACTTGGGGCAGTGCTTGGTGTCGTCATCGCTTGGAGCAGTGGTTGATGCAGTTATCACCTGGGGTGATAACATATTCAAACACGTTGGGTTGATGCCGTTACCACTTGGGAAGTGGTTGATGACGTCATCACTTCGGACAGTGGTTAATGCTGTTATCAAATGGGGCATTGGTTAATTACGTCATCAGTTGGAGCAGTGTTTGATGGCGTCATCACTTGGGGCCGTGGTTGATGCCGTCATCACATGAGGAAGTGGTTGATGCCGTCTTCACTAAGGGGCTGTGGTTGATACCGTCATGACTTGGGGGAAGTTATTTTTGCCGTCATCACTTGGGGCAGTGTTTGATGTCGTCACCACTTTGGGAAGTAGTTGATGCGCTCATCACTTGGGGCAGTAGTTGATCCTTACGACATACTTAATGCACTGTGTGAAGTGTCTGAGAATCCACTACTCCACCTGTTTAACAAATAATTTTTAAGTGGAGTGTTGCCGACACAATGGAAACAAGCAATAATCGTTCCTATACCGAAGTCCAATTGCCATGGCAATTACAGACCTATCAGTCTCATGTCATGCACTTGCAAGATGCTTGAAAGGATCACTCTAAACCGACCGTTGCACAAAATTGGCAAGCTAGGGGAGGGGTTAGTGGCTTTGTTAAAGGGCGGAGCACTGCAAATTCTATAGTTAATTACCTGGCTAATCACACGGCTATATACTCTGTATTTGTTGACATCAAAGGAGCTTTCGACAAAGCACAAGGGATTGCGATCTTGGACGAGCTTGCATGCGTGGGTGTCATGGGGAGGCTCTTGAAATGGATTGGAGACTACCTCACAGGGAGAAAACCAAGGTCAGCTTCAATGTAGCAGTTTTAAGAACAAGGAATATGGAACTCGGTACCCCCCTGGCGGGTCTTAAGCCCTAATGTACTTATGAACTCTTATTGATCTCCAGGGAAAAAACACGTTGGGTATGCAGATGATGTCCTAATACAAGCAAAAAACCTTCGGAAAAAATTAAACAGTTCATTGAACTCCTTGGAAGGAAATGTGTTAAGTTCGGGTTCACTCTCTCCACAAACAAGACAAAGTATAGTCTTCAACCCGGGGAGAGAAAATGAAGAACTACAAATTATTGGTGTAACACTCGAATGGGTTGACCACTATCGGTACCTGGGCGTCACTGTCGACTCTTAAAAAGGGTAAGAAAGAGGAGCTGAACCAGCTCATAGGAACATGCAAAAGTCGACTTAGGGCACTGAAAGCTATGACCTGGAATGGACATGGGGCCTCTATTGCCGTGCTTAAAACGACGTACACAGCTTATGTGCGCTCCGTCATAGACTGCCGCACCAGTTTTGTGCACCTACTCCCAAATCGATTTGAAAAGGATCGAAAGCATACAAAATGAAGCCATGACAATCATTCTAGGAGTTCCAAGAACTGCCAAAACGTGTGGTCTACGAAAGGAGCTGTCCCTCCCCAGTGTTAAAAGCAGAATTAAGGAACTGAATGCTAATTTTTTAATTTAGGTTGGTTAGCCAGAGATTCCAATTACATTGATATTGCCAAGTAATAAACTGAGTTCAGTGCTGCTAACAGGAAGAAACAGCAGAAGTAAAAAATGGCATCACAGATCAGTCTGCTACCTCGAAGAACTTCATCTGCTTGAGCAAGCCTGTGAGCTCATACCTGTAGAGAGGTTACCTCCTCTGGAAGGATGACTCGTGCAGGATTATCATCAATGAAATGGCAACGAAAAAAACCCAATATGATACCACAAGAAATGAGGCACAAATGTCTTGAGGAAATTTACAAAGAAGCCGGAAATAAACTAGATCAAATCTACACTGATTGGTCATCTAATCTTGTCAATGGCAGGGCTGGTGAAGCATACACTGTAATTACGGATAATTCTTTTCATCGCAGAAATAAAGAAAAGTTCGTACTGAGAACTATGCCTCTTCAACACAAGCAGAGCTAACTGTCATTGTTATGGCGTTAAGATTCCTTGAACGAAAAACTAATGGTGCAGTGATCTGCACTGATTCCAAAGCAGCACTGCAAAGTCTAAGTAAAAATCGGGAAGAAAATCTTGAGATAATCGCTGAAATTAAGAGAGCTGTAAGGGTACTAATCAACCAGAGAAGAGTCGTCAAGTTTCTGTGGATCGCCTCCCATGTTGGAATATGTGGAAATGAACGAGCAGATGTGCTGGCTGCTGAAGGCGCTGAAGGAGATCATTTTGAATACATCATACCCATGACACTTCTACAAAGTAGAGGTATTGTCAGGCAACATCACTGTGACAAGGTAACTGAGGAAAGGAAGATAGAATTACAAACCAGTGTACGATGGTACAACATGGTTGGAGCTGGCAATCCCAGTCATTATGGACGAAGAGGAAGAGGACGTGGGAGAGAATCAGTAATAGCGAGAATCCGTCTTGGATACAATATCCATGGAGAATGGAAACAACAGTTATAAATAAATATAAATAAAAATAAATATGTTTTTTCAGGTAAGATACATACATACAAGTGATTTTACATAAATTGATCGATTTATAGATAGAGCTAGTACATACAATGATTAAAGCCACTATTACGCAATGCGTTTCGGGCAGGAAAAACATTAATATCTAAAACTTAATACTAATTGAGTATAAAGAATAAAATGTGTGAGAACAAATACAAACAAAGATAAAAAAGGGGGGGGGGGGAATGACTGAAAAAGCAGCACAAATACAATAGGTCGACAAACAGCGTTGATTAAAAAAAAATAACAGACATGGGTTGACAATAGAGGGGTAAGGTATGTTACAGGAATTTATTAGTAGTGTTTCGTTTTTATCTAAACTGTTGAGAGAGGTACAGTCTTTAACATGGTTGGGAAGGTCATTCCACATTCTGGGTCCCATGATTGTAGAGCATTTCTAGTTTGACTAAGGGAACATTACTTTGTAAATATGAAAGTTGTTGTAGGGCATTCAAAATTTATTATCCTGATACATGTGAAAGATGCTGCAACTGGGCCAAGTTTCAGCATCTCAGCCTAAATAGAGAGGGAGAAAAAAAAAAATTAGAAAATTTTTCAACAATATTCAAATAATTTCACAGCCCACAATTGTGAACCAAAATCATTTTTATGACACTTAGCTATGACCTTACTATATAATAAAGAATTTGTTAAAGGATTTTTATCCCAGATGTATTTAGTGCAATAATACAGATTTTTAAAATTTCCCAAAAAAGTATGCAACAAAATGATGTATACCAATATTTATAAAATCAATAAATCTACATAGATAAGAAACGCTATATCATTTTTTAGAGGCATAAACTCTACATATACTGTGCAAGTTTCATGTAAATTGAATAATAAATAAAGGCTGTGAAGTGAGATATAGTTGTAAAATATTTACCTCCACAAACGAAGGTCAAAGTTCACCTACCTTTGGGTGAGGTTGATGCCGACCAATATCATTCAAAATTTGCAGCCTTGTAGATAGGCATGGGTTCAATATGGTGTGCAAGTTCCATGAAGATCGCCTGATTAATAAAAGAAAAAAAAAATATTAAAAAAAAAAAAAAAATAATAAAAATTAATTAAATATTTGCCACCAGTTATATATGTACAAATATTTATGAAGTAATACCACAATATAACACTAAAAGATACTAACCTAATATAATTGGTCAGAAATATGGGTCCTGAAGGTGGCACTGCAGTGGCACTAGTAGGGCCCTGCCCCATAACCGGGGTCAGCTCCCTCAGGGGCCTTTCTTGGTTTGGTGGTGCGTCTCGTTGGTTTCTGCATCTCCTTGTCCTTCTTACTAAAGTACCAGTCCCGTATGTCCAGCATGAGGAGTAGCTGGTGCAAGAAGTGAGGCGGCAGGTGGGATTGTCGGGGCGCGCGGGCTGCGAGAAGCTCCCTCACACTGCTGGCGGAGACGCCACCACACTCTTCACTCTTCACAGTGCGTGATCTACGCATTGCGGCCAGCTAGTACCTTCTACGGAGAGCTCGCATGCATCTAGCCTTCAGCGCTTTCCTCTTGTTCGTTTGGTACGTCATATTGCAGTACAAATAGCCCAAATAACTATTTTGGGAGCGCTGTTCTGGGAGAGCGCGTCAACGATACACCCACTCCCTCAGGGACACACAGAGTGACTGAGCCTCCTATCCCCACATCTCCCTCACACGAGACAGTTGCCAATAAGTGAGTTTATATTAGTTTCATGCATATCACGCTATTTTCCACGCTATTACGAAATATTAGACTTCTACAACGTAAGACACAATACCGCACGGCGCACCCAGGCCGCGAGGACCGGATTGGGGAAACTTGCAGCAGGAAATATGACTCTAATTACGTTATTTATCAAGATAACATAAAACGGTTTGCAGCACAGTGTTGCCACAACGTTGTAGTATTTTTCGTAATTTTTCGTAAATATTCCATTTTTCTTCGGATTTTCGGAAAAATGCTCTCTAAGTCGTACTCTTGGAATATCAAAACTGTATTTATTTCTGGTGTGGTGCTCATGGGTTCTGTTACAACCTTCAATGAAGCTTTTGAGGTCAGGAGTGGCATTATAGTTCAGAGTTTTTTATATGTATAATACACATGAGAGAATGTGCAGTGATTTAATATTTAACATATTCAGAGATTTGAGTAGGGGTACCGAGTGATGTCTGGGGCCAGAGTTGGATATTGTCCTAATAGCAGCTTTGTGTTGAGTAATTAGAGGACATAATGATTTTGGGTAGTAGAACCCCAAGCACAAATACCATAGTTGAGGTATGGATAGATGAGGGAGTAATAGAGAGTAACCAGGGCAGGGCGGGGTACATAATATCTGATCTTAGAAAGAATGCCAACAGTTTTTGAAACTTTTTTGATATATTTAGAATGTGTCCCTGGAAATTCAGCTTGTGATCAATGAGAACTCCAAGGAATTTTCCATCTAATTTGTTACAAATTTGGGTATTGTTTATTTTGAGATTTATTTGATTAGAGGATTTTTTGCCAAACAGAATATAGAAAGTTTTGTCAATGTTAAGGGTGAGTTTGTTGGCAGTTAGCCAAAGATGGACTTTATTTAGTATCAGTATTTACTGTGGCATTTAGAGCAAGGGGGTCAGGACTGGAGTAAATGAAGGTTGTGTCGTTAGCAAATAAAATTGGTTTGAGGTGTAGGGAGGCATTTGGAAGGTCATTAATGAAGATGAGAAAGAGGAGAGGGCCAAGTATGCTGCCCTGAGGAAAATCAATGTTGATGGGTAGGGTGGGAAAAACTGAATTATTCACAGAAACATACTGGAGCCTGTCAGTTAGGTAAGATTTGAGGTATTGCAGGGAGTGTCCTCTGACTCCATAATGATGTAAATTAAGAAGAAGGTTTTGGTGGTTGACAGTGTCAAAAGCCTTACGCAGGTCCACAAATAACCCAATAGGGAACTCATTTTTATCAAGAGCTGCATGAATTAAGTTAAGCATACTAATAAGTGCATCGTTAGTGCTTTTTTTGGGTCTGAAGCCATATTGGCAAGAGCTAAGTATATAGTGTTATGCTAGATAAGAGTAAAGCTGCTTGTAGATTAGTTTTTCAAACAATTTTGATAAGTTAGACAGGATTGATATAGGCCTGTAGTTGTTAACATCTGTGAGATCACCACATTTGTGGACTGGGGTTACTCTCGCTTTTTTTTTTAGAATATCTGGAAAGGTTTGGAGTTCAAGTGACTTGTTGAAGAGCAATGCAATTGCAGGGGCTAAGGATTTGGAGGCTTTTTTGTAAATTAATGTTGGTATCTCCTCAAGGGCACTAGACTTGGTTTTAAGGGAAAGAATTATCTCATTGACGTCAGTGGAATTAGTAGGCTTTAGGTACAGAGACTGTGGATAGTTACCTGTAAGATAGTCCTTAACATCAGTACTGGAAGATGGAATATCATTTGCAAGGGATGACCCAAT
The DNA here is from genome assembly GCA_020271785.1 of Procambarus virginalis. Lineage (NCBI taxonomy): Eukaryota > Metazoa > Arthropoda > Malacostraca > Decapoda > Cambaridae > Procambarus > Procambarus virginalis. The sequence goes on along the minus strand of WNGS01162647.1, from coordinate 1,055,178 downwards.
GGAAGAGAAGAACCTATTGAACTCAATAGCAGAATCAGCCGAATCAGAATCAGTTGATCAGCGGAGTTGCAGAATCTGTGATGAGAGTGACGGACACCGCCTTGACTACTATCTAACCGAATGTGAACACTTGAGAGACATTAGAAATGTGTGTTGAATAAAAAAACCGCATTGCTTGAGTTAGGAAAACACTATGTGTCAAATATTGATACTGTTCTTAAAAGATTCCCCCATTTTGCACCCGCAAGATATCGTAAGATTTTAAGGTTTGACAGATGTTAATCTTGTTTGAGGAGGTGTTCACTTGAAACAGTTAAGCAAGTCCCAGCTGTGTCTAAGTATAAGTGACAGGATGAACAACCCAGCGGGTTTTCTTCCTATTGGGGGAGTGTTGTACATGCTGCCATGGCGGTATGACCACTCACAGGATAAGTGGCGCTGCCCAATAAACACGCCCCTCGGGGCAAAATTAAAAAAAATTATGAGTTTTTACTGGAAATAAGTGTGATATTGAAATTTCTACTTTTCAAGATGACATAAATTTATTTACTTTTCCTACACAGAACAGTGTGTTGTTACCTTTACTTATTCTCGGCTTAGTTACCCTTTTAATTGTTCAAGCTATTATCTTGCTCTGTGATAAGTCTTAGAAACATCCGCTTTTTAGAGCTCACATGAATTTATGGCAATTGGATATATTGAAGATAACGTAGCTCCTAAGTGCATGACTCTAGATTAAGGCATGGCCCTAAGTTAGGTGCATGAACTTCTTAAGCATATCCAGTTCCTTTAAAATGCCCAGTGCCATTTGTTGTTCAAGTCCTCAAAATTCTAAGGAGGAGCAATACTGCGTTTGGTCAGTTCTAAATAGATAACTCCGACCTGTGTTTCTCCCCAGTAGGATTTTTACAGTGAATAATTTCAACAAGCATCCTGAAAACATCTTAACACATAGCCACATCCAATACAGCTACATTATTGGATGTGCAGTGCTTATTTTTGCATATCTTCAGAATTAAGGCCCATTACCTTGCCTGTCCTATTGTCTCCTGTAGTGGATGTAACCTGGCGAGAGCATACATTCTGCACAATATATCTGTTTTACCTTTTCATGCATGCATTATGCCCCAATTCCAGATAAACACAGCTATGGTCCATTAATTAGTGACTCTGTCTGGTGTTTTGGGCACTTTCGCTAATCAAATTGTCAGTTTTAGACGCTCCCACGTAATTGCTGCTGACATCATTGATGACATTTACCGTCTTCAGATTACGACCTACATTTTGGCTGTTATATCTTTTGACATGGACCCGATCCTACCTGGATCCAGCCCTCAAATGCTTTCGTATCTAAATGCTAGGTGTCGATCACGCTCAAGGTCCAGCGAAAGGGATGCCTTGTCTTCTGAGTATGCTGCTAGACGCAGACGGACCAGGCGAAGGTCTCCAACACTGGTTACCCATGGGTCTGGAGGCTTACCTTTTACTAGGCAGGGACATCTCATCGGTCGTCTCGTTCAACTCGACGTCCTATCCATCGCAATTCGTCGGCTAGTTTCAGGAATCAAATTCAGATGACTCCACTTAGCACAGCAGGCTGCAACCTGTCCTTGCTATAACATAGTACGTTTGTAATATAATGCTTGTAGTTCCTATGCTGCTAATGTTCAGTTTCCCTGTGATATATTTACAGTTATTAACTATCACCAGGCACCATCCTTTCCTCACGAACCATAGTACGTTCTATAGTACCTTTCCCATCGCCATAGACAGCATAATAGTCCTTTTCCTCGAGTTATAACGATAATAGCATTTTTCCAGTCCCAATTCTGGTGTGAAATTTGCATAGTATTTTGCCTCCTATTCGAATATCATCGAACAGCTACTTCTCATTGAGGGCTCATAGTTTACTTTTGAGAAATCTTGGGGAGTTTCAATATATAATAATAATAATTCAATAAATTGTCTGCAAATATTTCAATTGGCGATAAATTATAATATATACAATAGATTATGCTTTATACAGTTTTAAGAAAATGAGTGTGCATTATGTAATATAGAAAACGAATATTGTAGGGTAAACTACACTATACTACTCTCCCGCCCACAGGATGGGTATGGAGTTCACTATAGAGCACAGGATGGGTATTGGGTCCAGTACTGCCCACAGGTTGGGTTCGGAGTCCATTACCGCCAACAGGAGGGGCATGGGGTTCACTACTGGCACCAGGATGCGTATGGGGTCTGAAACCAACCCACAGAATGAGTATGTGGTCCACTATCGCCCACGGGTTGGGAATTTGATCCACTACCGCCCACAGAATCGGTACGGGGTCCACTACCACCCACAGGATGGGTATATGGTCCACTACAGCCCAAAAGCTGAGTATGGGGTTCACTACCATCCACATGATTAGTATGAGGTCCACTACCATCCACAGGATGAGTATGGGGTACATTAACACGTGTAGGATGGGTATATGGTTCTCTACAGCCCACAAGATGAGTATGGGGTTCATTTCCACCCACATGATGTGTATGGGGTCCACTACCATCCACAGGATGAGTATGAGGTGCACTAACACGTGTAGGATGAGTATGGAGTCCACTACAGCGCACAGGATTGGTATATGGTCCAGTACCCGCCCGCAGAATTGGTATGGGTGTCCACTAACGCCAACTGGATGGGAATATGGTCCTCTACCGCCCACAGGATGGAGGTGTGGAGTCCACTAATACCAACAAGATGGGTATATGGTCACCTATTACCCACAGGATAGGTATAGTGTCCACTACCACCCACAGAATGGGTTTGGGGTTCACTACCGACCCACAGGATGGGTATAGTGTCTACAACCGCCCGCAGGATGAGTATGGAGTCCACTACCATCATATGATAAGTATGGGGTCCACTACCACGTGTAGAAAGGGTATGGGGGTCCACTACCACGTATAGGAAGGGTTTGGGGTCCAATACTGCATACAGGATGGGAAAGGGGTCCACTACAATCCACAGAATGGTTATGGGGTTTACTACCGCCCACTAGATGGGTATGGAGCTCACTACCACCCAATGGATGGGTATGGGGTCCACTACCTCCCACAGAATGGGAATGGGGCCCCACTACCGCCCACAGAATGGATGTGGGTCCCACTACCGTACACAGGTTGGGTTTATGGTCCACTATCGCCCACGGGATGGGTATAGGGTCCACTGCCACCAACAGGAGGATTATGGGGGTCCACTACCGCTAACAGGATGAGTATGGGGTCCAATACCGAACACGGGATGGGTATTGAGGGACCACTATCATCCACAGGATATTTAGGGGTTCCACAATCGCCCACAGAGTGGGTATAGAGTCCACTTTAATCCACAGGATTGGGTATGGGGTCCACTACTCTCCACAGGATGGGCATGGGGCACTCGTCAATGGATCTGGGCTATTCATCGGGCTCAAACTTCTGAACATAACTCAGTTGCTGTATTTGTGTCCTCAGTTTCCCCAATATACGTCTCCCATCAGCGCATGTCTCGAGGCCCAGCTGCGGGTGAATGCTGTCGGCAGATCCTCACGTTACGGACAACCATCACAGAACAATGATGCTTTCAGTACCCACTCCTGAACTCCAACAAAGTCTCAAGACACGTCATCGTCTACTTGCCCTTCTGCCCATGAAAAAATCTCTCGATTGCAAACGGGTTTGATGTAATGTTCTGCGCCTCCTACAGGAATTGGACAAATTGTCGTCGGGAATATCCGAGATTGGGGACGGTATCTAAGGGCTTGGCGACAAACTGGACAAAGTGTGTGATAACTTGCAGCGTCTCACAGACGCCATATTATTTCTTCCAGCTCGTTGGCGATATTCATTTAAGAGTTCTTACAAGTGTTACAATATGGCAAGGATGGACATTATGGTAAAGACTGTCCTAGTGATAGAAGGGCATTGGGAGGTGACAGGGTCGGCTCAATAGGCCTAAATCTGACCCAGCTACCAAAAGGTTCCCAATGTCCACCTAGGGTACGGCCACGGAACGTTGTAAGTAATCTGATGTTTAAGGTCAATAGCATTCACCTTTCATCCTTGGAAGGATCCATCCATTCACCCTGCAGATGATCAGCAGATTTCATTTATGCTTTTGGGTGGCATAGATTTCATCTATGTAGCCCAAAAGCCCGCAAAGTAAAGTTCCCTGAATCCCAGATAGCAGGACCATGGAAGTGAGCGTACTTCAGAACCATACGCTAGTAGAGTAACCTAATCAAAGGCAGAACACTGCCCAGACAAATACCCAATCTTCAGAAGAGGAAACAGAAGTAAAGGCTAGTTCAGAAATTAGTCATGTAATGTGTTCAGGCGCAGAGGCAGAAGATACGGACAAGGAAGATCAGCAGAATTCGGCTACGCTAAGCGAGAACTCATGAGGTGAAGTTCCTTTAGTGTTCAAGTGCAGGATAGAAGTGGCACTTGAGGACAGTGCCTTTACTGAACAAATAGGCTCAGGAAGCGGCTCGAGTGGAAAGTCAATCTTTAGCAGGATTAATTAAGACTTCAGAGTAGAGATGTGAGGACGTCTCCTTCTGCTCTCATTTTGAGGGAGGAGTTAGGTTACAAGAGCTGCTCAACGGGAAATATAATTACGGCCAGAGGACCCACAGGAAGGAGCCAAGCTCTTAAAGGACGATGGGTCCTTTAGGATACAAATCGAAAACGAGAATACAGAAGAAAGTAAAATAGGAATCAGCAGTAGGTCAGTTACCTGAAGGCATAGACCCAATTGTTTTCCGTTGGGATCCCGGGGGTGAGGTGTGTGGAAAGTGTACTCGTCTCGGTACACGTGTCATTGCTGCTCCTTCTCAGGATGCAGCTTTCTGCTTGGCTGCCTTGGCGAGATCCCTGTTCGGGTCTCAAAGAATGCTCGGTTGAATGCCAATGTTGGCACTATTCTCCTCCCGCCCCAAGTTGCGACCGGTGTTCGGAATCTGCAGGACTGCCACGATGACATTCGGCATATCCTTGATGCCCAAGGCCATTCTGTCCTCCAGGTAGACTCGTTTACTCGTCCCCCTCGTGGTCGTCGCCGTCAACCCCTTCGGGTTGTGAAGATCACCTTTGATGGTAGGACCCTTCCATCCTCTGTCATTCTTGCTGGTGCCAGGGGCTCTGTCCAGGAATATATTCCTTCTCCTCGGCTTTGTAACAAGTGCTGGAGGTTTGGGCATGGTGCCCTCCGCTGCTCTGGGACTGTCTCTCTCTGTCCTTTGTGTGGGGGTGAAGGTCACTCTAAGTCGGAGTGCACTTCTCCCCAGGCTCGCTGCCTCAACTGCGGTGAGGCCCACCATACCTTCTCCCGTGCCTGTATCCATTACAAGCTTGAGGCAGCCGTCCTCAACTTGAAGCACCGGGAGCGTTTATCTTTTCCTGATTCGAGGCGCCAGGTTCGCCGCCTCCCGCCTTATGCTAACGTCTCTTATGCTTGCGTGTTGCGCTCTTCCTCTCCTCGTCCTTCCCACCTTCCTGAGACTCACAACTGTTTCCGGGCCTTGGACCATGATACGCCTACTGCCCCCTCCTCTGTTCCTTTGAGTTCTGTCTCGAAGGGTCTCCCTCCTGGTCCTCTGTTTGGGGTTCCCCTTCTTTCTACCCGGTCTGTCATGTCTCCTGTGTCTTCTTCCTCGTCTCCCTCCGATCCTCCTTCCCCGTCTCTCTCCGATCCTCTTTCCCATCCTTCTCCTCTATCTATTGACTCTCCCCGCCGCCTGTCGGTGCACGCTGATGTCCATCACTCTCCTAACGGCCGTCGTGTGTGCTCTCGTTCATCTTCTCCTGTAGAGACGCTGGAATCCATTGCCCGGTACGTAGTTGCTGGGACACGGTTTCTTTAAGTCAGAAGCGTAAGCCTATCTCCTCTCCTTCTTTTCCCCGGCGGGTAAGAAGGCTTCGCTTTCTTCCTCGGCCCCTACTACTGGCTCTATTGCTCCTTCCCCTCCCGTTTCAGTGGTTTCAGTGAACTGCATAATCTAAATGGGGCCTAACCAGAGCAAGATATAGCTGAATAACCACACCAGGTGTCTTGTTACTAACGCTTCGATTAATAAATCCCAGTGTCGTATTTGCCTTATTACGAACATTCAGCATTGATCATTTTGATTTAAGGGTTGTACCATGAGCTTCTATTTTTTTAATCAGTCTTTCATGTGGCACTGTATCAAAAGCTTTGCTAAAGTTAAGGTACACAACATCACATTCCTTACCACTATCAACTGCCTCAACTATACTGGAATAAAAAGATAGAAAATTTATTAAAAATGAACAAACAAATCCCCAGTGCTAATCCCCAAACAATTTTTGATACAGTGCCACATCAATTCCCATATAAATTCATAAGAACGTGTCCAGCGTAGGATGGAAAAATTAATCCCTCAATTAGAAACCTGTCACGTAAAGAAAGATTGACAAATCTTGACACTACATTCTCTAGAAAGACGAAGAATACAGGGGGACATGACAGAGGTGTACAAGTGGATGGATGGGCATAACAAAGGGGATATTAACGAAACATAACACGAAACAATGGGTATAATTTACATAAGTTTAGATTCATGAAAGACCTGGATAAATACTGGTTCGGTAACAGGGTTGTTGATTTGTGGCTGCTATTACAGTGTTAGGTGTTGTTGGTGGTGGTGGGGTTCCTTGATTGTTTAAAATGTGAGTTTGGACATGTAAATGAGTAGCATTGGTTCGTTAAAAAAAGGTGCTTCCTCGTATGGGCCAATAGGCCTTATGCAGTTACTTTTATTCTTATGTTCTTAAATTACATATTCTAGAAAGGCGAAGAATTAGGGGTGATATGACAGAGGTGTATAAGTGATAAATGTGCATAACAAAGGGGATAATAATAGAGTATTAAAAGTATCAACACAACACATAACAATAAACAATGGGAATAAATTAAATAAGTTTAGATTTAGGAAAGATCAGAGTAAATACTGGATCGGTAACAGGGTTGTTGATATGTGGAACCAATTACTGTGCAACGTAATAGAAGTAGGATTCCTTGATTGTTTAGAGAGTAGGTTAGACATATATATGAATAAGATTGGGTGGTTGTAAATAGGAACTGCCCATAGGTGTTCTGCAGTTACCTTAATTCTTATGTTCTCCTCACCCTCACTAAGCTAATCTCACCTCACTTTCTCCTCCCAGGTTATATAGCCTCGACTTAGATTAACTGAGTCTTATTCAGGCAATCCCAGTCATAGGGAATCTAGTAGCTCAGACATAATTTTCGGAAGAGTATTTATCTTCGTTTAAAAATGACGGCCAACGAAAACACAACCTCTAATCTCCTGCCATTCCTTGCAGCTGTGTCGAAGATCGACCCCATTAAAATCTCTGTAGTTCATCTTTTGGAAACTATAGAGAAAGACGTGCACGATCTTCATATTAATGAAGAGGAAACAGATACTTCCACCAACAAAGCAGATCTTGGAATATTTTGGGCACTAACATTGTCCTCATGCATGGGATCGAAGTCGGTTAAGATGACGGGTCGTTGGGAAAACGTCCTGTGGACAACCATCGAGCTTGTATCTCACTGGTAGCCTGAAAACAACCAGGATTTAGGATATTTAGTTAATGATTTATTGAAACCATGGGTTCTCAAAATGTTCACTGATCAAAAATTGTGTCCCAACCCATACCTGCGTCTGGAAATGCTTCGATTCATTTGCATGTATCCAGATACGTTCCTCCTGGACGCCTATTCTGGAATGCAAGTTGTTGAGGGATTGATCGTCAATAGCCTGTACATGGAGCTGCAACACCTGGAGCAAGATGACTTACAGATGAACATTGCTTATCCTCTCATCAAGGTTTTGGAGAAACTTAATGAATATGGTCATACACGTGCACTTGCAGCTGCAGCCGTATAACAGGTGACCTGTCTGAAGATTGGACCAGAAGCATCATTTTTCAACCACATTGTGCAGCTGTTGGGGCAACACGCAGAAGCATCGCGAGTGAATTACCTCAGCAATTTAGATGTTGTTGAAACTATTTCGTCGTTCTCGGACATTATTTCCTTATTTGAGCAGCTGGTGGTTACACAATACACAATGACTGCTTATGAAGTTCCCGGCTTGGCTGAGGCCGCTGCAGCTTCCCTTGTTGCTATTACATCTTCTTTAGTTGCAACGACACAGACGTTACGACATGAAGCTGGTCGTAAGAAGAAGAGCCTCCTTTCGCTCTTCACTCAGTTGGATGACGTTTACGAACTGTTATCAATTACAGACAACTCGTCTATTTTTCAAGTTTTGTGTCTTAACCACGCTCAGCTCCTGTCTTCCCTTAACAAGCAGGTAGCAAAGTGGGGATTCTGCTTCGACTACTTTCCAGAACCTAATGAGGAGTCAAGCGAGGACTGCCCGGAGAAGTTCATCGACAGCTTGACACAGGCAGTGATGAAGGCGCCGGTGTTGTTGCATTCGTCCAAGATGGTGGTGGACGAATCAACGCTGACCCACCTGCTGCTGGTGTCCCCCACCGACCCATTCACGCGGTGCCCTCTGGACAACGGCTCATACAGTCGCCTGCCCGAGTTACAGGCTGAAATTTTTACATGGAGAAACTCTTCACTCGAAAATATCGTTATCTATAGTGACGTAAACAGCGATGAGAATAATATAGAGATCGATAGCAGAAGCGCTGGTAACGCTGATAGTAGTACAGACTACATGAACAGCATTGATGTAAAATTTTGCGACTGTGAACTGCAGAAATTGCTTTTGCACTTTGATTTATGATTGATAACTTATGATTATTAGTGTCTAATAATTGACGCACTTATGTATATGAATTGTTAATCGCGATATTATTGATTGTATTATGTGGAAGTTTTTTAATTAATAAATTACAAAATAAGATTTGTTTATCTCATAGAGAATTACTTGGAGTTAAAGTTACATTGCCACCAACAACAACAAAAAAAAGAATATGCTAGAAAAATGAATAATTTGGTTTATTGAAGAGCTCTTATATGAGAACAATAAAGGTAAATATGTTTTTATCTAAACAATTGAGAGAATTGTTGTGTAGATGAGAACAATAAAGGGAAATATGTGTTTTTATCTACACAATTGAGAGAATAGTTGTGACTATTTATTTGTCCATCCAAAGTTAGGGGCTAGCCGCATACAAATATGCATGGAACCCATCTCGTCTGTAGTACGAGATGATACCTTTATGAATTAAAACACCCTTATGCTTTTTTCATAACATCAGTGTGATATATGGCATAGGATTAACAGTAGTATAAGATGACTTGACTCAAATTCTCACCATTTTACTATAAAAATTTTTTGGTCCGTAATTATTTCCTATGAACCTTGGCAGGAGAGTGTATTTACAACCCATCCTCTGTTTAGATATTACTCTTTGTAATTAGCTGGACCATCGAACATATATAGACGTTATGTACTATTATATAGTAGAATTTGGTACTGTTGACTGTAGAAAGTATTGATGCTGACCACACCACACCCGAGAAATTGAAGAGACGACGAAGTTTTGGTCGTCTTTGGCATCAAGGGCCCCTTCTAACCGCTCCTCAAAACCAAAAATTTGTTCCACTGGCAGGTAAGGGTAGGAAGGCTAGTTCTACTGCATACTGTCACGGGGGGTGGGCCGGGGCTCTGCTAACACTCGGCTGCTAGGGGCTCAAAAGGCTGAATACTCAGCCCCTCCGACTCCCGGGATCAAGTCCAACCAAGCGGACCAAGTCTCCTTGGTCCCATAGGAGAGCACCAGCAATGCCCACCTCCGCAGGTCTTTGCTTCCTCCATTGACTCACCGTGGTTGACTGGAAGCCCTTCAGTCAACCACGGGGAAACTGCTATCAGCAATTCCGGCCTAGACCCGTGGAGGAGTGAAGGAAGACTCGGGCTTACCTTATAACAATAACGTCCCTGAGTCTTGCCTGCCAGACAAAAAGGTTGCAGGAACTCCTTTCCCGCCTGTCTTCTATATCCTTTTCTTAACAGCTGGGTTATTATATCTGCACCCAGCAATGCAGTTCAGTGGGTTTATTATATTGTTTGTTGCCAAAGTGTTGCTACTCCCAAGATCTACTATTGTACTGTCGGCCCAGGGTACTCTCCCCTGAAGGTCCGTGTAGCTTTACCTCTCTCTAGCCACCACGTTACCAGTTGCCACCATTCAGGCACTAGTACTGATCGGATGGCTAAGGGTACACTTTTATATAAGTCTGTGCTGTTTTACCACTCTCCAGGCAATAAGAACTTCCATAGAGAACGTGGTGTTCCCTAGGTGGTACTACGATAACCTTCGTATGCTCATATAGAAATATTGTGGAGGGATCCATATTCAAAATACCCGCCAGAGTAACTTGTTAGATTAGCCGCTCCTGATTGGTGGGCGGCAGGTCGACCCCGTGCATCTGCGCATCACCCGCGCGCATGCCTGGAGGCGAGAAGGAGACCAGAGAAGAACCGCACCTGACCGAGAACGGACCTGTTGGTAACGCCCCCTGGACTGTGGTTATCCAGTACCCCATATTGGCCAGATATCTTTGGACCTCGCCCCTAGAAGCCATCGTATTGCTTCAATCACCCTGGGAGAAGACTTCAGGCTAAAGGTGAGCCGCTGTTTCCCCCGTTTTTCTCCACATTCTATGGTACGTCGATTACCACGTGGTTGGTCAGCCATAGCCCCTAGGCGACCACCTCCACACTGGCGCAGTGAGTAATCGGCCTACACGGTGATCAAGAGGACCTTGCCACGTTGTACACATCATTATCCTGCTGCAAGTGATTGAGACCGTGTTCAACATTACAGTGAAATTGACTGTCGTCGGTTGCAGTTCTCCAGTTTGCTAGGACTTGATTTGTGATTTTCAGCTGCGTTGTCTCTGATTTTGTGGTTCCTGATTCCAGTATTTGTGCTTTATTCCCCTATTTTTTTGCATTTCCCTGTGATTTTCTATACTTCGTCGTGCCTCTGTTCCTGCTTCAAGAGTGTTCTCCTACCACTGCACATCCAGCACGATTCTCGGTATTAAATTCATTTCCCTTATTTTTTGCCCTCTTCGCTGCATCAATTTTCCCCATTTTTGGCAATTTTCTCTATTTTTTGTGGATTTTCGTATATATTCATTGTTCTCAAGACGACGCCATCACGACGCCACGCCGCCGCCATATTTGTTCCTACATGCTGCCGGCCCGCACCACCTGTTGGCGTCTGCTCTACCAGTTGGCGTCCGCCCCGCCAGTTGACGTTTCCGCTTCCCATTAAGGTTGTATCATCAATTTCCTTTGCATTTACTATTTTTCAAGATATTCTACATTAGAATTCAAGGAGTTCAGTATTTTTGTGTTTATAATAGGAGTGAGGAGGAAGTTGCTACCTCACGGATTCAGCCTTCGTTCACGAGCGTATCCGGGCTGTGTTATTGTTTACTCACGGTCGTGAAGGACTCAGAGGCGTCAGCTATATGTAAGTGTTTGTGGCAACCTACTGAACTGTTTCCTATTTTGCATTCACGAATTTTCCTTATATGTATGACTCCACAGAGACATATGTGTCAAGAAATTTGTGCTGGTGTATTGAAAACCTGAGAAAGGAATGCCATACATCTTCCCTGAACTTATCCATTTCTCTGCAATGATCGTGTTGTTCCTTAACAAGTGCATGAACTTTGAACTGTATACTCATTGCTGAATATAGATATTTGTGAATGAACTTACTTCTCAGTAACATTAGATAAATTTACTTGAGACATTAATGTGAAAAATACTGATATACATTAATTGAGTGAGTGATACTGATTACATATGTGACATATTAAAATTTGGAAAATTATCTTTGCAAATGTCCACTTTGTAGGTGAACATTACTACATATGATAATCTTACGTGTGGCCAGTGAAAATACCTAGAAATATATGGGCAGGTTCTTACCTAACATGTCCTTCTAAGAGTGAAATGTGTGTTTACATTCTAGATTTAAGTGCATGATTCTAGTTTTAAGAGCTTCTAGATTTAAGTGCATGCTTCTAGACCTAAGATAATTCTAGATTTCATACATGATCAAGTTCAGTGTAAGCACTTATAATTATCCAGTTCTAGTGAGTGTTCAAGACCATACCAAGTGCATTCCATCTTTTGAAAATTTTGGGGAGGGAGTAACATTGGGGTCAGGTCATCCTAATGATTGGGGCCACCCTATTTTTCGCCAATTTTTGGACAATCGTACAGTGGATAGTTACTTCAAACATACTGGATAATTCTTAAGCGGCAACTGCTTCCATTGGTTACAGGCTTGGAAACAGGATACTATTCTTCACCATTCCTAGATTTAAGGCCTATTCCCTGACGTGTTTTATTCTTATTCATTGCCGGTTTACTTTGGCTGTGAACGTACATTTTGCAAAAAGATTAGTTTTCTGAGCTGTGTCTTTTCATTACCGCAAGATGCCCCGCATACGCATTATTTGGCGTCGGTAACTGATCTAATAACATTACCTGGAGTGTCGTACACAT
>WNGS01162647.1:963096-1007339 GCA_020271785.1 Procambarus virginalis | reverse complement strand
AGGAATTTACAAAGAAGCCGGAAATAAACTAGATCAAATCTACACTGATTGGTCATACTAATCTGTCAATGGCAGGGCTGGTGAAGCATACACTGTAATTACGGATAATTCTTTTCATCGCAGAAATAAAGAAAAGTTCGTACTGAGAACTATGCCTCTTCAACACAAGCCGAGCTAACTGCCATTGTTCTGGCGTTAAGATTCCTTGAAGGAAACACTAATGGTGCAGTGCTCTGCACTGATTCCAAAGCAGCACTGCAAAGTCTAAGTAAAAAATCGGGAAGAAAATCTTGAGATAATATCGCTGAAATAAAGAGAGCTGTAAGGGTACTAATCAACCAGAGAAGAGTCGTCAAGTTTCTGTGGATCGCCTCCCATGTTGGAATATGTGGAAATGAACGAGCAGATGTGCTGGCTGCTGAAGGCGCTGAAGGAGATCATTTTGAATACATCATACCCATGACACTTCTACAAAGTAGAGGTACTTGTCAGGCAACATCACTGTGACATGGTAACTGAGGAAAGGAAGATAGAATTACAAACCAGTGTACGATGGTACAACATGGTGGCATGCGACGGCAATCCCAGTCAATATGGACGAAGAGGAAGAGGACGTGGGAGAGAATCAGTAATAGCGAAATCCGTCTGCGATACAAATATCCATGGAGAATGGAAACAACAGTTATAATAAATATAATATGTTTTTTCAGGTAAGATACATCCATACAAGTGATTTACATAAATTGATCGATTTATAGATAGAGCTAGTACATACAAGGTCTAAAGCCACTATTACGCAATGCGTTTCGGGACAGGAAAAACATTAATATCTAAAACTTATACTAATTGAGTATAAAGGATAAAATGTGTTGAGAACAAATACAAACAAAGATAAAAAAGGGGGGGGGAATGACTGAAAAAGCAGCACAAATACAATAGCTCGACACAAACAGCGTTGATTAAAAAAAATAATAGACATGGGTTGACATAGAGGGGTAAGGTAGGTTACAGGGAATTATTAGGTAGTGTTTCGTTTTATCTTAAACTGGTGAGAGAGGTACAGTCTTTAACATGGTTGGAAGGTCATTCCACATTCTGGGTCCCATGATTTGTAGAGCATCTCTAGATTGATTAAGTCGTACCTCTTGGAATATCAAAACTGTATTATTTTCTGGTGTGGTGCTCAGTGGGTTCTGTTACAACCTTCAATGAAGCTTATGAGGTCAGGAGTGGCATTATAGTTCAGAGTTTTATATATGTAATAATACACATGAGAGAATGTGCAGTGATTTAATATTTAACATATTCAGAGATTTGAGTAATGGTACCGAGTGATGTCTGAGGGCCAGAGTTGGATATAGTCCTATAGCAGCTTTGTGTTGAGTAATTAGAGGACATAAATGATTTTGGGTAGAGATAACCCCAAGCACAAATACCATAGGTTTGGTATGGATGCTGAGGGAGTAATAGAGAGTAACCAGCGCAGGGCGGCGTACACAATATCTGATTTAGATAGAATGCCAACAGTTTTTGAAACTTTTTTGATATATTTAGAATGTGTCCCTGGAAATTCAGCTTGTGATCAATGAGAACTCCAAGGAATTTTCCATCTAATTTGTTACAAATTTGGGTATTGTTATTTGAGATTTATTTGATTAGAGGATTTTTTTACCAAACAGAATGTAGAAAGTTTTGTCAATGTTAAGGGTGAGGTTTGTTGGCAGTTAGCCAAAGATGGACTTTATTTAGTATCAGTATTTACTGTGGCATTTAGAGCAAGGGGGTCAGGACTGGAGAAACTGAACGGTTGTGTCGTTAGCAAATAAAATTGGTTTGAGGTGTAGGGAGGCATTGGAAGGTCATTAATGAAGATGAGAAAGAGGAGAGGGCCAAGTATGCTGCCCTGAGGAAAATCAATGTTGATGGGTAGGGTGGGAAAAACTGAATTATTCACAGAAACATACTGGAGCCTGTCAGTTAGGTAAGATTTGAGGTATTGCAGGGAGTGTCCTCTGACTCCATAATGATGTAAATTTAAGAAGAAGGTTTTGGTGGTTACCAGTGTCAAAAGCCTTACGCAGGATCCACAAATAACCCAATAGGGAATTCTGATTTTAATGGCCTAAGATTTTTTGGGGTGAAATAGATTTGAAAGTCTTGGGAATGGGAGGGTGGGCTGGTCTCGGAGGGAGACGTGAACCCAGCAATGGGTGATGTAAAAAAGGATTTCGATGTCGATTTAAAATTTAACCGAGTTAAAATATTCTAAGCAAAACACAGGAACGTAGTATATCATATCAATTGAATAGATCGGATAATAATAATAATGACCCAAATGGATAACAAAGGATCTGCAGAACCTTATTGGTAGAAAGAGAGGATGGTACAAAAAGATTATAAATGGGGAAGTCAACTCCTAATACAAGATTATTTGTTTTTTCGTCTAATTCCAGCCAAACAGCCTCCGTGGCCGGCAAAGTCCCGATTGCCTCTGAGACCACACTTCAAACTTTCGCCAACATACACTGCCACTCCCCCTCCTCGTCTATCTGTACGGCTAGATGCCATATCCATTTGTGTGAAACAGCCCAGATCCATTTACTTGACATTCAGCTAACAGCTCTCCATTCTCCACAGTCATTCACACTTCGGCAAGTACAACAGCATTCATCTCTTCTGTGCATACAAGAGCACACAAATCGTCTATTTTGTTTCCTAGACTCGCACTGTCCGTGTAATACACCAACTCCCTCCCTGATCATTTCGCCAGCCTGCTTCTCCCACAAAAACCACATACTTTCCACATCAACTTTCATGCCACGATCTACCAACAGTTCAATCCCCCCCCCCCCCCCCCAAAAAAAAAAAACGCCCCCAAAGGCTCCAACGAGTCCGCAAACACAACATCCCCCGCCCTCGACAGATGCACCCCATCCTGAGCATACTTGTAATTTCTTCCATTGAAGTGTATCTAGTTATCTATGAATGATATGATGATATTGCATTTAATTTTCAATATTTGTCCAGTCGGCAATTGACACTAAGTGTCCTCGACTACCATTATTTTCTAACTCCTTTTCTTGAAAGAATGCCACACATGATTGGACTCCTCCCTTGCTCCTAACTAATTACATGGAAGTCTCAAACCTCTGCATCAGCTCCCCACCCTCATCTCGTCCAACATCACTTTCTCTGGCACTGACACAAATATTGGGCTCGTTCCTATTTCTAGCCAAAACATTGTCCCATGATATCAACAATGTTACCAATCCCTGCTCCTGGACTGCAAACCCCCAACCAGTCCGCCCTATCTCTGGCACAAAACGTTTTACCCAAATATATCACCTGGGAATCTCCCACAACCAAAAGACGCTTAGGTACTTCCTTTACTATGTGAGCAGATTGAGGTAGCAGCGCTCCCTTCCTTGCCATCCCTTTCAATCGAATTGCAGGCTCCCTTCAGCACCCGTGTTCCAACATGGCGAATGAGTTAGAAATCCTTAGGACATCTGTATGCGGCCTTGTCAGAGTCTTCTTAAGTCCCCTGTCCTTTACCATTACAAGATGACGATGTTCAACTGCGGCTCTTCTCATTTCCTTCTTCTTGAGGTTTTTGCGTCTGTCTTATTTCCTGCATCTGTCGTAGCTTCTCTTGCAGGTAATCCACATCTACCCTCACGCTCCACATAGATTCATCAGTTTCTTTACAACACCTTCCATTATTATTATAGTAGCACAATCGGAGCTCCAGGTAGCACACCCCCTCAGTGTGAATCCCTGTGCCTGAACAGGTTCCAGAGTGGCACGAAACGTTGTAGAAATAAACTTTATAGTAAATGCAAGAGTTTCTTTACTATCTTTTGAATTTCAATGACTTGTTAGCTCTCCAGGATGATTATATACCTGTGTTACAGAAGAATTATACGTGTGTTAGAGAAGAGTTATACATGTGTTCAGGAAGATTACGTACATATATTGCAGGTGAATTATGTATATGTGTTCCATAAGAACGTAAGAATAAGGTAACTTCAGAAGGCCTATTGGCCAGTATGAGGCAGCTCCTATTTATAACCACCCAATCCAACTCATATACATGTCCAACCCACCTCTGAAACAATCGAGGGACCCCACCTCCACCACGTTACGCAGTAATTGGTTCCACAAATCAACAACCCTGTTACCGAACCAATATTTACCCAGGTCTTTCCTAAATCTAAACTTATTCAATTTATACCCATTGTTTAGTGTTCTGTCTTGTGTTGATAATTTTAATACCCTGTTAATAGTCCCTTTGTTATGCCCATTTATCTACGTGAACACCTCTATCATGTCACCCCTAATTCTTCGCCTTTCTAAAGAATGTAAGTTGTCAATCTTTCATCATATGAAGGGTTTCTAATTTGGGGGAATAATTTTGTATTCTACACTGGGCGTGTCCTAGTGAATTTATATCCATTCTATAGTACGGCGACCAAAACTGAACTGCATAATCTAAATGGGACCTAGCCAGAGCAAGACATAATTGAAGAACAACAGCAGGTGTCTTATCAGTAACGCTTCGATTAATAAACCCCAATGCCTTATTACGAGCATTTGTGTATTGATTATTTTGGTTTTAAATTATTACTAATCATAACTCCCAGATCCTTTTCGCAATCTCAACACCATCTAGCTTGTACCTTGTAACTCTATCATCATTACATAGCCTCAAAACTTTACATTTATCAGCATTAAACTGCATCTGCCAATCTTTTGATCATTTCAAAACCCTATTTAGATCAACTTGTAGTGATAGTGAATCTTCTTCCGTGTTTATTTCCCTACCGATTTTTGCATCATCGGCAAATTTGTAAATGTTGCTACTCAAACCTGACTCTAAATCATTCATATATATTATAAAAAACAGAGGTCCCAGGACAGAGCCTTGGGGCACTCCACTTACAACATTTTCACACTCTGACTTAATACCATTTACACTAACTCTATTTCCTTTGGTATAACCAAGCTCTAATCCAGCTTAATATAGCACCCCCAATACCATGAGCCTCTATCTTTTTAATCAGTCTTTCATGTGGCACTGTATCAAAAGCTTTGCTAAAGTCAAGGTACACAACATCACAATTCCTACCACTATCAACTGCCTCAACTATGCTGGAATAAAATGATAGCAAATTTGTTAAACGTGAACGGTTATTTGTAAAACCGTGTTATGAATCATTTATTAATTTATGTTTTTCAAGATGAAGGAGAATGGTATTTGCAATTATCGATTCAAGTAACTTTCTCACAATAGATGTTAAGCTAATTTACCGATAGTTGGACGCAAGTGATTTAAATTGGAACCACATTAGCAACCTTCCACGACTATAGCACTCTGCCTGACTAATAATTTATTAAATATTGCTCAAAGCTCCTCTTTGTATTCCTTATGCACCCTGGAAAACACTTCGTCTCGCTCTGGGGATTTGTTTGCTTTGAGTTTCACTATTTGT
Source organism: Procambarus virginalis (assembly GCA_020271785.1). Classification (NCBI taxonomy): domain Eukaryota; kingdom Metazoa; phylum Arthropoda; class Malacostraca; order Decapoda; family Cambaridae; genus Procambarus; species Procambarus virginalis. The sequence goes on along the minus strand of WNGS01162647.1, from coordinate 1,001,847 downwards.
TTAATAACATCCTCCTTGGTAACTGCTAAACTAGTCAACCTGTCCTTTTCCCCCACTATCATAGACTTGTTCGGCTGAAGGCATAACGTTAAGTTCCGCTTTAGTAAATACAGAGATAAAATATTAAAAAAAATACTACTCATCTCTTCGTCATTATCAGTTATCTGACAGGTCTCAGTTTTTAATGGACTTATCCTTTCCCTAATCTTTGTTCGATATAACTGAAAAAAACTTCAGGATTTGTCTTTCCTTGGTCTGCTATACGAACTTCATAGTTTCTTTTTGCTCTCCTTATCTCTTTTTTAACATTTCTAACCAGTTGGACACGTTCTTGTTCTAAACTGTTTTCCCCAGTCATAATATTTTTGTATCAAGCTCTCTTTCTACCTATAAAGTTCTTCATCCTTTGTTATCCATTTTGGGTCATTATTATCCGATCTATTCAATTTGTATGGTATTCTACGTTCCTGTCCTTTGCTTAGAATATTTTAAATCAGTTAAATTTTAAATCGACATCAAAATCCCTTTTTTATATCACCCATTGCTGGGTTAACGTCTCCCAACAAGACCAGCCCACCCTCCCGTTCCCAAGAGTTTCAAATCTATTTCACCCAAAAAAATCTTAGGCCATTAAAATCAGCTTTTAAAAAATTTTGCACTTTAACGGAATTTTCTCCTACAAATTCATTTCACTCTACACTAAATCTGATTTTTTTGTGATCAATTTTCCCTAGCACACTCCCTCTTTCGATGTCATTAATTTGTGTTTTCCTGTTAGTTAACACTAAGTGAAAAATTTTATTTTCCCATGTTGGTTCCTTAATGTGTTGCTTAAGAAAGCAATCGCCAATTAATTCTAGAAAATCTTCTGCTTCATTATTCCCTGTTCGATTAATCAAGTTTATTCCACTAAAATTAATGTCACCCATGATAAATACTGTTTTACCTAGATGCGTTAGATATTTTATCGAATACATGCTTTGCTTCCATTCTGTCTACGTTTGGTGGGCTGAATATAACTCCTATTATAAGATTTCTAGCTTTTTCGTTTAATTCTAGCAAAATAGATTCTGTGTGTGGCTCAGTTTTGACTCCTTTTTTGAGACTACTTTTCAAATTTTTCCTAACATATATGGCTACTTTCCCTCCTCGTCTAATCTGTGAGAAATATTTTAAATCCATTTTTTGATATTCAGCTAATAGTTCTCTATTTTCTACATTCATCCATGTTTCGGTAAGTGCAATAATATCTATTGTTTCTGGCCAAACAAGAACATTTAAATTGTTTATTTTGTTTGTTAGACTCTTACTGTTTGTGTTATATATCTTAAGTGTATTGTTTTTTGAGGCCCTTTTCCTTCCATGTTCATTTTGCAATTTTTTCCCCGACCATCACATACTTTTATTGCCTCCTTTCTACATATCAATTCTCATACCGCTATCTATTAGTTTAAACCCAAACAAACCGCTCCAACCACAGGTTCCATCGAGTTGGCAACAGCAACAACCCCAGCCCTGGATAAATGCATCCCATCCCGAGCAGCTGGGGGAGGATAATATATATAGCGTTTTCATGAGGATAATATGGATTTGTTCAGGATGATTATGCACATCTGTTCCAAAGGATTTACATACATGAGTTTCAGGAGGATTACATATATCTGTTCCAAAATAATTGTATACATCTGTTGCAGGAGGATTGAAAACATCTGTTCCATGAGGAATATTTGAATCTGTTTCAGGAGGATTATATACATCTTTTCATGAAGGATTATATATATCTTTTCATGGAGGATTATATACATATTTTCTAGGAGAATTATACATCTTTTCTATATAAATGTGTTCCATGAGAATTATATCTGTTCTCCTGGATGACTATGCACGTGTTCCAGAAGGCTTATGTACATCCAGATCAATCCCAGCCTCCTTCTCCACACGCCTCTCCCTTCCTCTATGGATGTAAGCTACAAATATGGGTTAATGAAACCAAATCTCAAAAGCCTAAAAGCCTAGAGGATAGAAGGAACATAAGGGATATGATCTCATCTTACAAGATACTGAAGGGAATAAATAAGGTGGAGAAAGATGCCCTCTTCAGGTTGAGAGAAACAAGCCAAGAGGACACAGGTGGAAGATGGAAGCAGAAATGAGTCAAAGGGATGTAAGAAAGTACTTGTACCATGTACAGGTAGTTAAAAAGTGGAATGCTATAAAAGAGGAAGTGGTGGGAGCCCCCCCTTCCCCTTCATCCACAACTTGAAGCCCCGATACAACAAAGATTTTGAAAGTCAGAGTAGTTAAGTTGAAACTCGGCAAGTAAAGGGAAAACAGACATGGCATGAAGAGCGAGACCTCACTCCCCTGCAGACACTCATAGATAAGTACTGATAAGTAAGTACACTTCTCCCAATTCCTTCCTCCACAACCCTCTTCCTTACACGGCAGCAGAGAGTACTACAGAGCGAGACAATAGGGCTGTGCAGCATATCTACGCAAACAAATAGGCAAGAGTGACTGATTCACAATACCCCGCCCCCTCTACCAGATACAGAAATACAACCACATGAACAAATACCCATCGGGAAAAACATAAGCAGCCCAATTGTCACGAGTAGCATAAAATAAATGAACACAAATGCAGATGGAGTTGCTAATACAAGAATAGAGTTACAGGAAAGAGTGCCAGAAGTACAACTGCTCATGAATCTTATAACGGAAACGAAACTTACGAAAGTTATAGGAAAAACAATCTTTCCACAAGAGTATCAAGTAATAATGAGAGATAGAATGCACATAAGGGGAGGTGGTGCTGCTCTGTTGTTACAGCTACACTTGAGCTGTGAAGAACTTGAAATAACAGAAGGATATGACCAGCAAGAGAATTTACTAGTAATAACAACAGTGGGACGAGTGAAGATAGTGGCAGCAGTGATTTATAATCACCCACCAAACAACAGAAGGCCTAGGGAAGAATGCAACAGATACAGTGAATATTGTTTAAAGTTAATTTATAATGTAGCCATAGTTGCAAGGGAACAAGAGCTAAAATTCTGGTATTGGGGGACTTCAACAACAGTGAAAAAGACTGGATGAATAAGGATCCCAACGGGGGTGATGAGACAGGAAGAGGAAAACTGGTAGACCTGGCAAACAAACTCTTCTTAACTTCTTAAAGCATGTCACAGAACCAACAAGAGTAAAAGGAGACGAGCTACCAGCAACACAATCTTTGGTAATTTCCCCAAATGAGCCATACATTGCAAAATTAGAGTATGAGCTGCCTCTTGGAGCAAGAGACCACTGCACTGTCATGCCTGAATACATAGTGGAGCTGAGGGAACTGGATATGCAAAGAAACCCGTTGAAGAAGAAGATGAAGGGAGATTAGAGATGCAGGGAATACAACGGGATGAGGGACTTTCTATGGAAAATCAAATGGGAAAGATAAAAGCAAGCGAAAACAGGATTTTTTTTTTAGATATATACAAGAGTTGTTACATTCTTGTACAGCCACTAGTACGCTTAGCGTTTCGGGCAGGTCCCTTGAATACGATCTCCGCCGCGAAGAATCGTTTTTACAACCAAGTACCCATTTTACTGTTGAGTTAAACAGAGGCTACAGTTGAGATGATGGAATTCATTGTTGGAAAATGCGGTGATAAAGCAAATCCGTTCATACTACTCAGGAAGGAGATAGATGAAAAAAGAATCATAATTACCTTTGATTCAATTGGAAATTCTTGGAAGCTAAGGAAAGGTGAAAAGTATTGAAAAAGTACCGAGAACTGGGAAGAGAGAGCAACAGAAAGGCACCAAACATAACATGGAATAAACACACCCGAAATAAGAGAGAAGCCTAGAGACAATTTGAGATGACATTGCTACTGAATTTCCACTCTCCGTCCTCCTTCTTTTTGTGACTTGTATATCGAGAGTTGATTATCTGTTTTAGGGGATACTAGAATATTACGACATGCTCAATAATTGTTCATGGGATCAGTTAAATAACAGTGATTATTTAGTGTCTTGATGATCTATATTTCATCATTTGATAATATACCATTTCTTTCCAGGTATTATGATATAGATATATATCAATATTGTGTACCTTGATTTTCCCAATTCAATGATAAGATTATAAAGTGCTTAACTCACGATATCGCCCTACAAGTCAGTTATAGTATTGTTACGAACCCGATTCCATCGTCGGAGCATGGAACAGCGACGTCAATGCCGTCTGTGAGTCCGCTCCCAAAACCCCCACAAATTGGACGACGCCATCTAGTGGTGACAGGATTATACCAGCAAGAGTCGTTAGACTCCTGTCCTGTTCAGCTCGAGAGGTCGCTGTTGCTGACCTCTGGTGAGGTGGCGCCTAGAAAATCAGCGCCATCTGTTGTAGGAGGAGTTGTATGTCTATGTCAGAGTCCTTAAGTGGTATTTCCTAGTGTCCCATGTACTGACCAGTGTACTGATGACGTGTCTGTATCCACAGAGTCGACGTAAGGCTGCTGTGGTACGAGGACAGTCAGTTTACCCAGGGCAGCCAATAGCTCTCTACTCTGTTCTGCTTTACGGAAGCAGTGAGCCGCCGCCGGAGAAGAACTGTGAAGTGTTCTACTGTCTGCCTGTGAAGTGGCAGTGACGGAATTCGGAGTACCCGGGACTGGCCAACAGAAGAGACGACTGACAGTTAAGGTGCAACGGAGGAGTGTAACCAGCGAGTTGCAAGAAGCTCCTGCAAGGGGTTCGCTACCCTTGTATTTGTACGTGAAGAGGCCCAGCAGCGTGAGGCTGATGTTCTCTGCTAGCTCCAGGCTGGAGAGTGATCGTGGGCGTGCACGAAGAGCACCTAGTGAGACTGTGTTTTGGCTGGCCCGTGGCTAATGTAGACTCGTTGGTGTTTCCCAGTACTGGTTGAGGACGGTACTGTGTTGAGGAAACATGGTAGCTGACAAGACTGCATCGATTGAGCATCGAATAGCGCGTAGTGTCCTATGAGAGAGACACTTGTGTACATATTAAGTGTAGTAATACTACTTCTAGGATTATATGAGGTGATGGGAAAGTGATTATATATGAATATAATGATAATGAAATGTAGTATTCAATGCACCTCCCTCAGTGTGTTTTACTTGCATTACCGAGCTCACTCCTTGAAAGCCACTACTAAGTTGGGGCCGGATACCAGAACTTTAGTACCACCCGAAAAGAAACCGGTTGCGACCCACTGTGGCCGTAACAAGTACATTGTGTTAGACCTGTTGATATCCCTTGTTTTCGCCAGTGCCTGAGAGTCATCAGGAGTGTTCAGTGAGATTATTCTGTGGCCTTGCAAGTGGCGAGACTGTGGTCTCTGAAGCACTCTGGCTCCGCAGGATCTTATCCTGCCGGGTAATGCTAATTGTGTTGCTTTTTGTGGCCTCATGTTCTCAGTTAATGTAACTAAACCGAGTGTAGTTGTAATAATTATCTTTAATTAATAAACATTACATGACGCTTTCAATTAATTTCTTTCCCAGTATGCTACTTGTTGATACTCAATTACGACTTAATTGCCTACATAAGTAATCCTTGTCACCATTTCAAGGGTAGTGGTGCTTCATATATTACATTATATAAATATGATATACGACCCTATAGCGTTCTACGACCTCTAACGACAGTCGTTCAGGGCAGGACGACGACCCGTGACACATACGACATCCTAGTAGAAGAGATTACTTCAGGTTATTATCTCGACAACTGGTGTACCGTTATCTTGCCGTTTGTTCTTTAGGTAACTCAACGTGGGGCTCTTGCAAGAGAAACGTGCACTTGCCGGTCTCCATGAGAACCCAGTCATTAAAATTAGCCATACTGCTGCATTACTTAGCAATAATTTTATATTAATGTCTGCATTTCTTCGCTATGCTGCAGCATTTTTTTCTGCATTACTTTGCCGTGCTGCAGCATTAATGTCTGCATTACTTTGCCATGCTGCAACATTAATATATGCATTACTGAGCAATAAATTTGTATTAATGTCTGCATTACTTAGCAATAATAGTGAATGAATGTCTTCATTACTTAACCATGCCTCTGTCAATGTCTGCATTAAGTTGCCATACTATTGCATTAATATCTGCTTTACTTAGCAATAACGTATGTATCTATGCAGACATTAATACATACTTGCAATTTTGCTGCATCTAAGCATTAGTAGGCATCCATCAGTCTCAGGAGACTATGTAGTTGCGCTCTGGTTGTCGGTCTGGAGTGGGCTTTCCAGGGCACCAAGCCTGGGTAGGTCGATACGGAGGAGAAGCTGTTACCCATGCAGCAGGTCCCCCTCTCTTCACGGCGCCGAAAGTCTCCAATGGGAAGGCAAACGCCAGTACGATTGGTTCCAGCTTGATATGTCATCTAAGCATTACTGCATTATTAATGTAGTATTGTCTGCATTAAGAAAACAATAAATGGAAGCTGAGTGGGCAGCGCTTCGGATTCGTAGTCCTTAGGTTCCTGGTTCAAACCCCGGCGGAGGCGGAAACATATGGGTAGTTTCTTTTACCCTGATGTATCTGTTCACCTATCAATAAATAGGAACCTGGGAGTTAGACAGCTGCTATGGTCTGCTTCCTGGGGATGTGTAACAAAAAGGAGGCCTGTTCGTGGACCGGGCCGTGGGGACGCTAAGCCCCGAAATCCTGTCAAGATAACCCTCAAGAATCGTACTCAAGAAAGGAAGCCATACTACTGTATTAATACACAAACAACAACTTTGCCATCCCAAAATGCATTGAGCAGTCACGCTGCTGTACTAACTGAAGTGATTGATAAATGTTTACGTAATTGTTGGTAAAGAATGAGACGTTACCTTGAATGTGGTGCGGGCGGGTGTAGTGTGTGGTAGACGTCACGTTGAGCAGAGCTGCGAGTGTGTGCCGCCTATGGTGGTCACTGGATGAATGAGACAGCACCGCCTCCTCCTGCATCTTATAATAGTGAAAGTGAACACTGGTTGGCAACACATCCCCCTGCCTCGTAAACTCAAATGTATTCACCTAGTTGTGCTTGCGGGGTTGCGTTTCGGTTTTTTGCCCCGCCTCTCAACCTTCAATCAAATGGTATACAGGTTCCTGAGCCTATTGGGCTCTATCTTATCTACACTTGATACTGAGTATGGAGTCTGCCTCCACCACATCACATCCTAATGCATTCTATTTATTAACTGCTCTAACACTAACAAATTCTTTCTAATATCTCTATGGCTCATTTGGGCACTCAATTTCCACCTGTTTTCCATAGTGCGTGTGCCCCTTGTCTTAAATAAATTGTCTTTGTCTACCCTATCAATATGAGGTGATCATGCCCTTTGTTCTCTATTTTTTTTTGGGGGGGGGGAATGGGAGGGATACTACTCCTAGCTCTACCAGGTACTCAAATATCAGTTCAATGTGATCACTGATTACCATGGGGGCTTCCAACTTAACTTCCCTTATATCCGACTAATTCAGGGTGAATATCTGATCAATCATTGGTGGTTCGTCTTATCCTCCCATTCTTGTCGGTCCCTTGATTTGTTGGCTTAGAAAGTTTCGTGTTGCCACGTCCATCATCTTAGCTCTCCATGTGTCTGGTCCACCATGTGGGTTCTCTGTTCTCTCAATCTATCTTCTCGTGGTTGAAATCTTCCATAATTAGCAGTCTGGATCCATTCCGCTAGCGACAAAAGCTGCTCTCTCTATTATATTAAAGGTAGCCATGTTGTGTCTGTCATATTCCTGTCTGGGTCTTCTGTCACTTGGTGGAGGGTTATATATGACTACTACTATAGGTTATTGTCCCTCTATTACTATGATACCTGTAATGTATTCACTGAAATCTTCACAGCCCTGGATAACCATTACTTCAAAACTCCAGTCTCTTCTTATCAGCAGATCTACTCCACCTTCAACTCTTCCTTCCCTCTTTTTCCTAACTTCATAGTATTCCTGTGGAAACACTGCTTTTGTTACGGTTTGTTATCTTTGTTTCTGTGAGTGCTAATAGGATGCGGTTTTCATCTTGTGCCCATTCTTCATGTTCACTTGATTTATTTGTAATCCCATCTATGTTTGTATACACTGCCTTGAAACTCACTTTCTCCTGCTCATTCTTGTTTCCTTTTCTTGGTGGTCTTTCTGCTAATGGGGGAATTTGTACTATAGGTGTGGAGATTTATGAGTTGGTTAACACAACTCACAACCATAGGGTCTCAGAGGATTCTGGGGTGAGTGGGAAGGGGAAGCAGAGAGGAAATGGGGTGAGGGTGGTTGGGGTTGGTGGGCCGAGGAGTGAATAGAGTGAGGGGCACAGGGAGGGTATGGGTGAGAAGGAAAGGGGGGGGAGGGAGGGTATGGGTAGAGGGGGAAGGGTATTGTGAGTAAATGTACTCACCTTATTGAGCATAAACGGTCGAACGCTATTTCCTGAACCCCACCTTTACGAGCTCTCAGTTGTCTAATGCAGCGACCCTTGACCATCCTGTTCCTTGTTATGTCTACTTCTCAACACAAATATTGCAGTAGATTCAACTATCTCTCCCTCTAGCACATTTAATTTATTTATTTCCGTTTTACATAAAATATCTTTCCTGGATCCCTCGTCTTGCCTCAAGTTTCCATCCATGTACTGGCTCTCTTCTCTGCCTTATACTTAACGTGTCCTTCTGATCTGCCTTATACTTAACGCTTCCTCCTGATCTGCCTTATATTTAACGTGTCCTCCTTATCAACCTTATATTTAACGTGTCCTTCTGATCTGTCTTATACTTAACGTGTCCTCCTGATCTGCCTTATACTTAACGCTTCCTCCTGATCTGTCTTATACTTAACATGTCCTCCTGATCGGCCTTATCAGAATGTTATATACCAAGATGATGTCTCCTCGTGAGTGGAGTGGTTTAGCTTCCTTATCATTTCCTCTTAATATAATCCTCGTAGTTGTCTCTGTGAGCTTCCTTACATATATTTGGACTTTCCCCTTGGGTGGTTAATAATCTTAATAATCTTCTTTAATTACAGTTTAAAGGCTGCCTGTTAAGGCGGGTTGTCAGGAATGGTCTGACAACTGTCGTGACCTGTGCTCAGATGATCTATTTCTTTGGTTCATAAATACTATTACTATGGCTAAGAGTTTTGCTCAGGTTGATGATGGTAGTGTAATTATGTGAGCCTCTGTGCTTGGCTACTGGTTATACGAATGTTGTTAACACAAAACATGCTTGTCCCCAGGCCAAGCTGGCCAGTAGAACTCTCGTTATCGAATACAGGTAAACTGTTGGTAAGCATATAAAGTATGAGTTCCTACTACTTCACGGTTTCATGAAGGGACTTCCCTTCCAATAAAAATGAATGCTTGGTCATCATGTTTCCTTCCCAGTTCCCATTATCTTGGATCTTTCTGGGACGAAGTTCAACAACCATTTCCTCAATAATGTTTGAAGTGTATTCAGGTCGTCCAGTAACGTTGTTCAATCCTCGTGTTTTATGGCTCAGGTCATTGAGTTGGCTTCACTCGCAAACGTTTATATGACTGTATCCAGTACCTCACTAAGGCCATCACTATATATATAATGAACAGTAAGGGCCCCCCTTGTCCAAGTGGGACTTCACTTGTAACTTCCCTTCGCTCTCAGAGCTCTCCTCTCACCGTAACCCTCTGTTGCCTAACAATGAGGTACTCTCTAACTGAACTTAGCACTCTCCAAGTTACTCATGTCTGGTTCTCAAGTTTGCTCAGCAATCTCATGTGTGGTCTTGTATCGCATGTTATCTGTCAATCCTGAAAGATTCCTGTTTATACTTCCTTTTTCTTTTTTTAACACAGTTCCCTTGCCATAAAGTTTCAGTAAGGTCGTTGACCAGGACTTGTCTTCACTAAGGCCATCTTGGTGTTTTCAAATAGGGTTTCCATTCATCTGATGATCCACTAATCTCTTCCCTAATCTTATCTTGCACTATACAGGGAATGTAATTTAGTAACACTGGTTCCATTCTTCAGGCATTAGATTGTTCACTTTCTTGAATATAGGTTCATCGCTGTTTATCTTCCATTCTGCTTCCTATCTTCCTCTGCTGCCACAACTATGTTTGTAATCGTATTAGGTTAGTTACACACACATATTTTATCTACTTTAGTTATCTCGTATATTTTGTCGTAAAGGGGAAAATTCTTCTGTGAAAATGTTACACATACTGTATCTCGGAGCAAAGACAACCCCCATGAGGTTCGTTTCTACATGAAATTTTTCGGTATAAAATTTGACTATAACAAATTTCTAGAGCAATAATCAGCAGGCTTTCATGTCACAATATTGAATATTTTGAGGCATGATGACTGCTACAGCACGAGGGTATTGGAACTGCTGTTGGAAATCCCGACACCATTTACTAATATTCAATACAATATGCAGATAATATTGCTGCTGTTTTATACTAACAAATTATCTCATCGAAAATAGCAGTAGAATTTTCTTCCCTGTAGAAAATGAAAATGCAGAAGAAAATGGAAGAAAATGCAGAATAGAACCAGTGAAGAGCAGATGTGCCATGGGCACAATCAGATAACACTTTATGAACATCAGAGGTCCAACGTCCTCTAACTACCAACGTTGAACAACGTTGTTCAACGTCCTACCAGCGAGCATCAGAAATATTGCCGGAACAACCGTAGACATCTTCAAGAGGAAACTAGATTGTTTTCTTCAAGGAGTGCCAGACCAACCGGGCTGTGATGGGTATGTGGGCCTTAGGGCCGCTCCAAGCAACAGACTAAACTGGCGGACTAAACTCTCACAAGTCATGTCTGGCCTCGGGCCGGGCATGGGGAGTAGAAGAACTCCCAGAACCCCATCAACCAGGTATCAACCAGGTAGAAAACGAGATATCATTGCCACATTTCGTCATTAGATATACCAGCTATATTATTGGGAAATATTCTTAATACAGTAGTCTTTGGAGTGTAAACAACATAAAAACATTTCCCTTGAATCAACTTAATTATCAGTACCAAAATCGAATACATGTAGGCTCTCTAACTACTTTTGACATCTGTAGAACAAGGTATGCAAATGGGAGGGTGGCCTCAGGAAGCCGTTAATATTATCAACAAAGTCTCGAGTGGAGCTCACTTCAAGTTTTACAGAAAATTTCCTTGGACACCAGTGTTATGGGGTTAAGTGTTCTCGTTATCAACACGCATCGTCTACAATAAGGGAGGTGTTCTTTACGAAACTCGTTAATTAGCTGTTTCCTTCCTGATCAGAAATGTTATAGGTGCTTATAGTGTGAGCCGGTTAGCTCGCGAACGAGACACAAAAACAAGGTATATATTCCTTGGTCCTTATATCATAATCTATATACTTTATTTCCTCTAATATAGCTGTCACATTAGGATTACTGTTATTATTTGTAAGTGTCTTTTTACAGGTGTAATGAAAGGGGATAAAGAATTAGCAATCATTTGGTACGACCAGTACATGGGGGTGAAGGCAGCTACATCCAATGAAAGGAATATTTGTCTATGTTCATCTATGTCACATCTGGTTGTCTAGGCTAAAATAAGATATACAAGATTACCTGTAGTTAATTTAAGTTACATATGTAGTCTAATACTGTAGTGAATGTCTGCTAATCGATAACTTCTGATTGAAAGATAATAATGCGAATAATTTAATAAACCCCCAGAATGTGAAAGGAAGCGATTTGTGAGACATTTTAAGAAATACAGTCCACTTCAAGCATCACAGTTTGCTATCGAAATAAAAATAAATCAACGTAAAATAAAAGTTACTAAATTAATTAAATAAATATAAATATCACAGGTCAATTCCCCACAGCTGTTACAGCACGAGGGCACGATGACTGCTACAGCACGAGGGCACGATGACTGCTACAGCACGAGGGTACGATGACTGCTTCAGCACGAGGGCACGATGACTGCTACAGCACGAGGGTACGATGACTGCTACAGCACGAGGGCACGATGACTGCTACAGCACGAGGGCACGATGACTGCTACAGCACGAGGGCACGATGACTGCTACAGCACGAGGGTACGATGACTGCTTCAGCACGAGGGCACGATGACTGCTACAGCACGAGGGTACGATGACTGCTACAGCACGAGGGCACGATGACTGCTACAGCACGAGGGCACGATGACTGCTACAGCACGAGGGCACGATGACTGCTACAGCACGAGGGCACGATGACTGCTACAGCACGAGGGCACGATGACTGCTACAGCACGAGGGCACGATGACTGCTACAGCACGAGGGCACGATGACTGCTACAACACGAGGGCACAATGACTGCTTCAGCATGAGGGTACGATGACTGCTACAGCACGAGGGCACGATGACTGCTACAGCACGAGGGTCAAACAGAGTATGGGGGTGCACTTTCAACTGATCTCAAGATGAGTGAAGGGTGCACAATCATACCGCTTTCATGATGAATATGGTGGGGTGAACAATACTACTGCTAACAAGATGAGTAGGGATGAACAATACTACTGCTAACAAGATGAGTAGGGATGAACAATAATATCTATCAAAAGATGTGTACGGTGTGCATGAAAATGACGCTCAGAAGATGAGTATGGGTTGCACAATACTACTGCTCACAAGATGAGTATGGGGTGCACAGTACTACTGCTCACAAGATGAGTATGGGGTGCACAGTACTACTGCTCACAAGGTGAGTATGAGGTGCACAGTACTACTGCTCACAAGGTGAGTATGAGGTGCACAGTACTACTGCTCACAAGATGAGTATGGGGTGCACAGTACTACTGCTCACAAGGTGAGTATGGGGTGCACAGTACTACTGCTCACAAGATGAGTATGGGGTGCACAGTACTACTGCTCACAAGGTGAGTATGGGGTGCACAGTACTACTGCTCACAAGATGAGTATGGGGTGCACAGTACTACTGCTCACAAGGTGAGTATGGGGTGCACAGTACTACTGCTCACAAGGTGAGTATGGGGTGCACAGTACTGCTGCTCACAAGGTGAGTATGAGGTGCACAGTACTACTGCTCACAAGGTGAGTATGGGGTGCACAGTACTACTGCTCACAAGGTGAGTATGAGGTGCACAGTACTACTGCTCACAAGATGAGTATGGGGTGCACAGTACTACTGCTCACAAGGTGAGTATGGGGTGCACAAAACTATCGCTCATTTAATTTATCATGAAATGATTTTCCATTCCTTGCAACGTAAGTTCAGATTTGTTTTAAATAGCTCAACTTGTTTATAGTAAATTGTAATGTTGTAGTGTATGTCTGTCTGTCTGTCTTTGTTCACACACTTTTCACTTTACTTCATATAGAACCCAATTCAAGCAGAACTGCCAGAGATACCTGTAGTCAAGTCGCATTCGAGCTTTGAAAACGTCTGTTAGTCTGCTGATGTTGATTTTATTATTTGATCCAATACACAAGTTTTGTTTGACACATCTCATTGTGATAAACTAGGGATCTGGTAGTCCCTGTTTGCTCTATTCTACTTTCCACTAATTCATCTAAACGTCCTCGTCTAATGACAATGTTTTAGAGTTCTTTTTGATAGCCCAATATTATGTTCAACATTGTCTTTATGTACTGCGAGCATAGCAAGGACGTCAACTTTATTATGTCCTGCTGCATAATGTCAGAGAGGGATCCACAGCATATTTTATTTTGAACCTCTCTGTCAGTATGCATATATATCTATACCTGCTTTCACCGACAAAGCAAGTTACAATTTACAATTTGATTGTAATGTAGTTAATGCTTGTAATGAGGAGAAGTGTTAAGAGATATTTAAAGGAGCAGTGTTACTACCCCTGGTGATACCATCCTCACCAGGTGTAGTGTTACTACCCCTGGTGATACCCTCCTCACCAGGTGTAGTGTTACTACCCCTGGTGATACCATCCTCACCAGGTGTAGTGTTACTACCCCTGGTGATACCCTCCTCACCAGGTGTAGTGTTACTACCCCTGGTGATACCCTCCTCACCAGGTGTAGTGTTACTACCCCTGGTGATACCATCCTCACCAGGTGTAGTGTTACTACCCCTGGTGATACCATCCTCACCAGGTGTAGTGTTACTACCCCTGGAGAAGCCTGCAATTCTGTATTTGGACTTCTCAGGCAATGACTTCCTAATACTAGCTAGTAGTATTCTATAACTAGAGACTTGAGCCCATTTTGTAATTAACTCTTTGGATGAGAGACTTGTCTATTTTTTTCAACAATTCTCTTGATGGCTTTCAAAACTTTTCTGTTTAAGTACAGTAAGACTCTCGATAGTACATTTAGGTTTGTTCTTGACTCACAGTCTGGAGTCCCGGATTCGAATCCAAGGAGGGACAGAAATAGTTGGCAACGTTTCATTTCACCTAATGCAACTGTTCTCCTACCTTGAGTTGTTTTCGGGGCTTTGCTCCACCACAACCCGGTCGTCGATCAGGCCTCTTTGTTGCTGGACTGGTCAAACAGGCTGTTGGACGCGGCTGCTCGCAGCCTGACGAACGAATCGCAGCCTGGTTGATCAGGTATCCCTTGGAGGTGCTTATCGAGTTCTCTTTTGAAAACTGTGAGGTGTCGGCCAGTTATGCCTCTTATGTGTAATGGAAGCGTGTTGAACATTCTCGGGACTCTGATGTTGATAGAGTTCTCTCTCAGAGTACCTATTGCACCTCTACTTTTCAACGGGGGTATTCTGCGCATCCTGCCATGCCTTCTGGTCTCATGTGATGTTATTTCTGTGTGCAGGTTTGGGACCAGCCCCTCTACTATTTTTCATGTGTAAATTATTATGCATCTCTCCCGCCTGCGCTCAAGAGAATACAGGTTTAGACTCTTTAGTCGGTCCCAACAGTTTAGATGTTTTACAGAGTGGATTCTAGCAGTAAATGATCTCTATACGCTCTCCAGGTCAGCAATTTCTCCAGCTTAGAAAGGGGCTGTCATTGTGCAGCAGTATTCCACTCTAGAGAGCACTAGCGTCTTGAAAAGTATCGTAAATGATTCTAGCAGTAAATGATCTCTATACGCTCTCCAGGTCAGCAATTTCTTCAGCTTAGAAAGGGGCTGTCATTGTGCAGCAGTATTCCACTCTAGATAGCACTAGCGTCTTGAAAAGTATCGTAATTATAGCATCTCTATATATATTATATATATTAAATTATAGCATCTCTATATATGCTATAGAATATAGCATCTCTAGATTGAAAAGTTCTTGTTATCTAACCTGTCTTTTTTTTTGCAGTTGTGGCTCCTACTTTATTGTTTACCTAGCAGCTAATAGTTAACCAGGATTTAGTCAACTGTTGTGAAGTGTCATCTTAGAGAGGGTTCGACCTTGTGGGAACCTTGATACCAGCCTAACGTATATACATACATGCACAGACTACCTATCTCCTGACAAAACCAATTAAAAATATACAATTACCTCCCAAGCATTTTGTCTAAGTTTTGCTATTCTTTTCATAAGCTTCTTGTAACCTTTCCCTACTTTTCTCGCTATCTATTTAAATTCTTTCATTGTTGGATCATGAATATTAATCGTGACCTGAAACCTCAAACTGATGTCAACAACGCTCAACAATTTCAGCTGATGCTACAGCTTCCTTCGACCCCCAGATGATGTAGTACTCGCTATGAGGCAGCTAAGTACGCGGAGACCAAATATGATACAAAACATTGCTTAATCCAAACCATATAAAACAAATCATCTAAAAAATGAATAAAACTAAATTCTCCACTCTAGGCGAGTGCATGTTGCACAACCCATGATGGATGGGAGCCGGTCGGCCGAGCGGACAGCACGCTGGATTTGTGATCCTGTGGTCCTGGGTTCGATCCCAGGCGCCGGCGAGAAACAATGGGCAGAGTTTCTTTCACCCTATGCCCCTGTTACCTAGCAGTAAAATAGGTACCTGGGTGTTAGTCAGCTGTCACGGGCTGCTTCCTGGGGGTGGAGGCCTGGTCGAGGACCGGGCCGCGGGGACACTAAAGCCCCCCGAAATCATCTCAAGATAACCTCAAGATAACCCTATACTATTTTATATTGTGCTTACATAACAAAATAAGACATCATGACCCCCAGCAAACAGACTAATATGCAGAAGAAGAAGCACAACACGGCGCCTGCTGGCAAGCAGACCAATAACAAGGGCGGGCTTGTGGTGGAGTATCCAGTCTTCATTAGTGAACAAGCCACAGCGAGGCGTAATCCCTGTGTCCGAATTCATTACTTGAGAACAAACTCTCCCAGCTTATGTGTGTAACTTCCCGCCCCCTCATGTGAGTCCAAGGGGTGGATGGTACTCAGTGGTTAAGAATACAAGTCAGGGACGTCGAATGTCAATTACGTTTAATTGAAGAACTACAGCGTAAAGCCCATTTTATGAAGTCACTAAACTGAGAATTTGAGCAGAAAATCGAACACATGTACCCCTTCACTTATTGTGTTGATTTAGGGGCGACGACCCCTTCAATTGAGGATACAAGTCACTTGGTACAGAAGACGTATCGCATTCAGATATTTCTACCAGTTCGGCCACAAAATTTATACGTTTGGTATTTAAATCATAGGTCAACACTAAAACCACAATACAATAATGATATTAACCGTTCTAAACTATTAACCGTTTTAACTATTAAAACATGTACTTAGCAGGCATATTGTTATTAAATGAAGCACTGTGATATGATACACATGTGGCCTTCATCAAAACAACGCACGCTTGTGTAAACACAACACGTCACAATTTTCACAAACAAGATCGAAAACATCGAGCTCACGACCGTTGCAGGTTTTTGGGTAAACTTCTATTATATGTTATTTGATACTTATAATTGGATATATTAAACACCCAATAGGTAATATTAGTTAACAAAAACGACGTCAGACTCTACACACCTGACTCCTATATGCCCTTTGTATTAAGAATTGTGGGCACTCTTTTATTTAAGCTCTAGGTAGCTTTCACAATCGTCTTTTCTTCGAGGACTAGAATTAATCAAACGAAACATTGTAATTTCCACTATATTGATACCAAATTGATTTCAATTCCGGTATATTGATACCGCTATATATGAATAAACACTTTTTTGCTCAAAGACACATATAAATGATTAAAATCTGAAAATGGGTGGGTGGCATTCTAGACCACTTGCGTTTGTTTCAGCGTCTCCCCCGCCTGGTGCACGTCGTCTCTTGTCACACATTTGTTATCTGATCATAACCCAGGATTGACAACTGTATCAGAAATACTTTCCTGCCCGGGGTTGGGGTGGAGGATTTAAACGTAAGCGGCTCTTGTGTGACATGAAGACATTGTTGCTCATATGTGAGAGTTGTACAGCACATATGATCCCTCCACAGTCGAAATATTTATCAACAAACTAGAATATATCATTCAGATTTCAGATGTTCCTTGATCCTTTAGGTAGGCTCCCGATACTATCCAATAGCGAAAAATTAAAGAATACTAATAAACACTATGCCTGTTACAATGACTCTAAACTGCATACTATCAAACACACTGCCAGAAGAGAGTTTGACTTGCATACTGGGGAACTCACACGACAGAAATGCTTAAGCTCTTTCAAAGAACTCTAACCAATGTGAGGAGCACATGATGAATAACTGAGAAATTTTGTTTCCCAGTTATCCATTACAATTCTCCGTTCAGTTATCTGTCACAGTTATCTGTTCCCAGTTATCTTGCACAGGCAAGATAACTGGCAAGTTTTTGTTAACAGTCTAAACTCTCACGCCTCCTCAACCAGGCATGGAAGAATAATTTAAGATATTAAAGAATCAAAGGGGATAAGTTCGGCCAAGTGTCCTTCTTCATCCACCACACAGAGAAAACGAGTTCGTCGATGCTTGGGCATCCACCTCTAGCTTCAATATTCTTCCAATAGAAACACAATTAAAAGTAAATGCTGGTCATGGCTGTAGAGAAAGGCTCGTTGACTTCATGCACCAAAAGGAAGATTAATTCAATGCGCTATTTACTGACGTTGAGTTACTCCGGGCCCTGAACAAAGCAAGTAAGTAATTATCGAAAGAAGGCACCAAGCCAGGAAGACTATGTAGCATCATAAAATGTGCTGGGTATTCACTGGGCGCTAAATATAACTGAAAGATGCCAATATCGCATAAGTCGATAAGATAACAATATCAAAAAAGCGCATAAGTCGAACGATATCAAAGGTATCCGAGTCACCAAGAATTCTATCGAGGAACAAGTGACCGTGAGGGACAGTTGGGAACCAAGACACATGCTCGTCCTGGAAGACCGGACATTCAACAAGGATATGTACGACCGTAAGAGGGACAATGCAGTTTGGACAATAAGAAGCTGGGCGGCGCTCCATTATGTGCCCGTGAGTTAAATATGTATAGCCAATACGTAACCACACTAGAGTCATTTCTGACTGCCAGTTATTATGGTAGGAAGAAGGCCACAAGGACACATTACTATTTAGAGCACGCAGTTTGTTACCAGTAACATATGACCAACGACCCTGCTAACAGGCAAGAATTGAGGATTAAAAAACTGGGTAGAAGCCGATAGGGACCAACTTTATGGGAGATAAGACAAGTTTGGATAGCCTCCTTAGAGGCAGCGTCCGCACGCTCATTTAAGGACACATCAATAGGGCTGGGAACTCAGCAAAACACCACTGTCTTAAATCTGTTGGAGATAACAACACCAATGTTGAATCTCGACTACCACAGGATGGACTGGATTAAAGGACTGCAGAGCCATGAGGGCACTGCGAGAGTCAACTACAACAACAAAAGAGGATTGACAGCGGTAAAGCAATTGACGAAGAGCATACAAAATAGCATAAAATACTGCCGTGAAGATGCTAGTATCTGGATGCAAGCGAGACACATAGGTGTGGTCAAGAAAAACAACAGAGTGTCCTACACCGTCTGTAGACTTGGACCCATCAGTGAAGACGGAAAATGAACGGAAGTGTGAAGAAAAGTGTTCAGGGAAAGGCGTTTCAGAACTGTAGGAAGGTAAAAGCTTTAGTTGCGTGGGTCAAAGTCTTACAAAACTTAGGAAAGGGGGACACTCCACAGGATGTAGGATGGAACGACACGAGGTAACAATATTGGTAACACTAACCAAAAGAGAATCTTATAGGCTAGACAACCGTACAGAAAGAGGGAGGTGGTGAAGAGGAACAGGGACCATAGGAGGCACACTTCATCCTGTTTATGAAGTGTGGCCTCATATCTGGTCCAAGTGATAACCTTTTCTTTTATTTCTCTCTTTCATTCTCTTGCTCATGTCGACGGTGGTAATTAGTGCCCAGTGGTCACTACATAAGTTGTACACAATGTGTGTACTGGCATCCGTGTCCTGTGCATTCAGCAGGAGAGCATAGTCTAATCTTCCTCCTCTGAGGTGAGTTGGCTGTTCATCACCCAGGACCCTGAGGTTTTCACCTCCCTTGACAAAAAGTGACAGTTTCCGTCCATTGACATTGGGCTGATGACAGTTGGCACCGAAAGTGTGGGTGTCTGGCATTAAGGTCACCGACCAGCAGGGTAGGTTCTTCATTAACAAATTCAGGCAGTGTGTCAAGGTCAAGTTTACTCTGTGGCACATATAGGTTGATTATATGTAGGGCATTATTGTTTAAGTAAAGGGTTAGTTCCAGTGATTCAAACTCATCCCCCATGTGCAGGTCATCAATAATCTGTGCGGGAATGTTGTTATTTATACAAGTGATGAGACCCCGTTTTCTTTCCCCAGAGGGTAGGGAGAACTTGCGATAACCGCTGAACCTTGGGTTGAAGTCATCACCTACCAGGGAGTCAACTGCTGGCGGCCGTGGAGTAAAAACGTCTTGCCGACCCTCCGTGGCTGTTGGGTTGTTTGCCATTTTGGTCGCTAGGTGGTGTGGGTGTCTCTGCCCCCCCCCCCCAGTTTGTGTTGCTGCTCGGCTGCGTGTTGACGTGGCAAGTTTGACATGGGAGGCCTTCCCGCCGTTGTGCGTGTGAATTCCGTGGGCTTGGAGTTCACTAGTCAGGCTGGATACTCAGACGTGGAGCTGGTTATGTGTGACATGCTTCGTGTCCCGGTGGAGGCTGTCTTTGGTATTGAGCTTGTTACTGCCCACCGGGTTGTTCTCAAGTTCGTGGGGGAGGAGGAGTACCGTGACTTCCTCCGTCGGTAAGAGGGGCGTACGTTGTCGTTGCCGGGTGATACCGGCTCTGTGGCGATCTCGGATCATAGTGGTGCCCTGACTTACGTCAGCATCCATGGTGCGCCCCTGGAGTTTCCTGACGACCTCCTATGGCGTTACTTCGGGGGGTTTGGTACTGTTGTCAGCGTGCGGGTGAACACGCTCTCCTCGGGTCGGTATGCTGGAAGGCGAACGAACATTCGCACGTTGGGAATGCGCCTGCGGTCGGATATACCTTCTTCTGTCCGGCTTATGGGATACTACATCCGGGTGTATTATGCCCGGCAGCCTCGTACCTGTTTCCGGTGTGGCATGTTGGGGCATCAGGCTGCAGGGTGCTCTGCTACCCCAGCTGCTCCTGTCAACTTGTTCCGAGAAGAGGATTTCCCGCCGTTCCCGCTGGAGGCTGCCTCTGGAGATGTTGTGGAGGTGCGTGTCCCGTTCGCTATTGCAGCTCCCCAGGCGACGCCTGACGTTCCTCCGGTTGTTGCCGGCCCTCCTCCGGGTATTGCGGTACCGTCGGTTGGTCTGCTTGAATCTGTCCCTGTCCTCGCTGCTCCCGTGGGCTTTCCTGGTGCTCCCTGTGTGGCGTTGCCTTCTTCTCCCTCGTCTTCGGATGCTGCGCCTGGCCTTGTGTCCGTGTCTCGGGTCCCGGATGTGCTGGGTGCTGGGGTAGCTGTGGAGCCTCCTGCGGTGTGTGTCCCGGTTCCCCCTGTGGTGGAGGCTGCTGCCGTTCTGTCTCGGGCGTTGGTTCGTTTGGCTCGTGGTGTCCGTGTTTCTGGGTCCGCTTCCGGCCCTGACGATATCCGGCCGGTGCCCAAACGTTCCCGGCGTTTGTCTTCTGCCTGGGCTAATATTGGTGACTTTAGTGACTGTGAGTCTTCGGGTGTTGCCGGTGTCGATACGGATACGTCCATGTCTCCACAGCTAGTGGTGGCGGAGGGCCATGTGCCTGCCGGTGCTGGTGCCTGTGTCTCAGACGTGCCTTCATTTCTTTCTCCGCCAGGGGTCTCTCCACAGTGGGGGGTGGTGGCTTCCGCTGCCATGGATGGTGTGGACTCGGGTGCGGGGCGTGGCCTGGTAGTGACGTTACGGAGGGATGCACACCGTCCGGATTCCCTGCTGTCTTCTGGTGGTGTGCCCGGGGCCACGGGTGCCTCTGTGGTGGTGCCCTGTGGCCCGTTCGCTCCTGTGAGGATGCGAGTTGGGGTCCTGGAGGACGTGTTGCCAGCGTCTGTGATGCCGCTGGGTCACTGGACGAAGATTGCCGAGTTACAGCTGTCTGACGGGCCAGAGAACTTTCGTGGTGGGCAGGTTCCCTTCCTGTCGAGCCGTGTGGCGACTACTCACCTCGTGGGTACTTCCATTTGGGTCCCCTGCTTGTGGGTGTTTGTTGCCCCGGTTTCGGATGTTATGGACTCCCCGGTGGGTGGACAGGACCCTTGGTGGTGGGTGCTCTGGGAAACATTCAATGTATGGTTCCCGCGGGCCCGGTTCCCGGGCAAGTATGTACCCTGATTTCCTGTGTATTTGCTCTGCGAAATGCTGTGTGCCTCTCTGGCTGCTTGTTTTCCCTGTTTTATTTTGTGCTTGTGCCTCTCCCTTTTTGCGTTTCCTTGCCGTGTGGCGTCTTAGTTTCTACTGCTTGGCGTCTCTCGTTTCGCATTTTGGTTTGGGTTTTTGCCTTTCCTGGCTTCGCGTTTCACCCTTACTGGGTACGCCGGGGCGCATCCGATCCTACGATCGTCGTGGCCCCTAACTCAACAACAACAACAACATCACCTACCATCGTCTCCTGTAGCACTATGACGTCAGTTTGGTGTTCACGGACGTACTGTATGATGTCATTAATTCTATTGCGAACTCCATTACAGTTCCATTGCAGTATAGTGAGATGTTGTTCATTGTGATTATCCATTTTGAGGTTGTCGTCTGCTGCATGTGTGTAATTATTATGTTCACATGTGTTATCTTGTATTCTATAGTGTTTGGTGTTACTGTGTGTACTGGTGTTACTGTGTGTACTGGTGTTACTGTGTGCACTGGTGATACTGATTTCCATGTCCCTAACACCAGTCGCAACATAATGCGGGAAGTTAACAGTGCTATTACTGGCATTTAACCCAGCGTTTTTGGAGATCCTAACAGGGGTCTCCCTAATGCTGGACAACGAGGCAAAGTGGACAATTGCTTCCTGAAAAAAAGAAGCAATGATACATGTACCGGTACAGGTGCAGTTAAAAGTAACAAGGTTATCCCCCGAATCAACAAGGTGTTTATGGAGGTAGAAATCATCAGGATGCGAAGAATCCACATTGTTTTGATCAAAGTACTTAGTCCATGTAGCAGGACCAAACAAGGCTTAGAACATATGAGAACTGGAAGAAATCGTGTGAGTGTGTCTGCGGATGGGTCGGAACTAAGCACCCCCAGTAAGATGGGGGGGGGGAGGAGGAGGAGCTCAAAGATCAGCTCCTCTTTTATCAGCTGATCTTTGAGCTCTCGGCTACCAACAAATGATGTAGCATCACCCGAAGGCAGCTAAGTACACAGTGACCCAAATGTGATTGGAAAAAACAACAAAACCAACCCGTATTCTCTCATTTCGTCCTCACTAGTGTTGCTCCCTGGAGCTAGGAAGCTGTACCCGACGTTCACTGCTGTCTCATCAACGAGTCTTCCCTATTGTACCTGCCTACATTTATCCTGCTACCATGCATAATAAGACCGGTAAGGCCCTTAAAAAAAGGAAGCACACCAAACAGGAATAACACTACTAGCCAGGCTAGCAACATGATTAGTTCAGCTATCTCCCCCTCGGTGGCCACGGTGGGGGGTACCGACTCTCCCCTCGTCAACAATAACATACAATCCCAGCTGGGCGCAGCGCCGTCTCCGACACGGGCCATGCAACTGTTATGTAGCCATATGGACCAACTTAAACGAGCAGCTGCCCCTTGTTCTGACTTCAAGCGCCTTGCTGATAACCCTTGGCTCAAGTTATTAACTCAAGTACATGAAGATCAAATGTCGGTAATCAAAGAGCAGTCGGCCTTAATAATGAACCTGCAAGGTTCATTATTATCTTTGTAGAATGAAGCTGGAGCCTTACTCAAGAACAACCAAGATCTATCTACCAAAGTCGTCCACCTCGAGCAAGAATTAAACCTTCTCAAGAACACAGTCACTAACTTTAATCCAGATGAAACCACTAGAAAACAGGAAGAAATATTACAAAAGTTTGAGAACCATCTGAACAACCTACAACACCAACACACTGTTACCCAAGACGAAACAGACCAACATAAACTACTTGAGTCTGTAATTATCTCTTCACTTGATTTTCCCCAAGAAACTGATGGAGAAGACTGTGCTGCCATTGTGATCAAGGTATTGCAGGATAAGTTAAGGTATTCAATCCAAAAAAGTCACATCAAATCAGCTTATAGAGTGGGTACCAAATCATCTGGTACAAATAACCGTAGAATAAAAATAAAATTAGATAGCTGCTCCCGCAGGTCTGATCTTGTCACATCTGCAGTCGCTAGTAAATCCTCTGTTTATGTAAATGAATGTCTGACCAGGTTTAGGCAAAATCTCTTTTTTAAACTGCGTGGTTTCTGCAAAAATTCCACTATAATTAAGCACTGTTTTGTGCGAGATGGTAAAATTATAGCTAGGAGGACTGACATTGGAAAAACCTATTCAATAACCACTGAAGCTCACCTTAATTCTTTCCTCAGTGACTGTGGAATAGCTGCTGAATAGCCAGAATTCAAATTATAATCTCATTTAACTACCATTGTGTACTTTAGCTCTGCCTTTCCTTTCAAAAGGTTTTAACCTTAGTTAAAAAAAAATTGTCATCTTTATTATTGTCTTCTTTCATTTTACTCCCATGTTCCATAGTGCACTGGCTTTGCCTGTGTCCTCTAGTATTAACTTCATTATCCAGTGTTCCTGAGTGTATCTCTATTTAAACTACCTCATTTTGTTTTAGTGTAACTTTAGTATTAAACTATAGTGTACTTGTAATAGTATAGTAAGCAAGCTTTTCATTTTATAGATTTCATAATTGCTTTTTGACTTTTTTTGGTCATCTATTGTTATTAATTATTCTACATCATTTTTTACATTCCTAGTTCCCATTAAGTTTATTACTTAAATTACCATTAAGTTTATATTACTTTAGAATTTTTTTTTCTACTTTTCTTTATTTTCTATTTTTTTTTTTTGGCACTCTTGCCTTGTTTTCGTGCAACCAGCCTTTTTATGCAGACAAGTATAGACCCAGAACTAAACCTCTTATCCACTATCTATGACAATCATCACTTTAATGATCAAAATTGCAGATATTTTACAGCACATGATGTAAACAATGTATTAACACATAATCACAATATCTCTGTAATCAACTTGAACGTTAGATCCCTAGGTAAACACTTCGATGATGTTAGTGCCTTGATTGAAACTATTGACAACAAATTCTCTTTTATTATACTTACTGAAACGTGGTTGAAAGAGGATACTACTCAACTCTTTAACATGCCTAACTACTCAGCAATTCACAACTGTCGTCAAATTCAGAGAGGTGGTGGTACTGCTCTTTACTACCACCAAGAACTAACATGCTTAAATATAATTAGAACTAGAGACAGCTGTGGGGAGTATATCTTCGCCAGTTTCAGAGTCAAGGGTGCCGAGTCTGTCCTGTCTGTGGGTGCAGTCTATAGAATTCCTAACACTGATGTGTCCGAATTCAATTCAAACCTTAGAAATCTAATACTCGATAACAGACTGAACAAAAACCATCTAATTATCGCAGGGGACTTTAATATTGACCTCTGCGAGCCTGAACACCCTACTGCTGTTAGCTTCCTCAACTGTATGAATTCCTGCTTCCTCATACCCTTAATCACTAGACCTACTAGAATCACTGATAGTACGGCCACGACTCTTGATCACATTTGGACCAACATAACCTCTCCGCTTACTTCAGGTATAATCACCGATAGCACTACAGACCATTACCCCACATTTCTCTCAACTAACATTATCAAACCACCTCTTGAGTCAAGGGAATTAAGCTTTAGGCTGCACAATGAAACTGCTATAGACAATTTTATAACTGCTGCTGATAATGTCAACTGGGAATCCGAGTTAGGTAACATAGGGGACATCAACCTAGCAGTGCAATCTTTTCTTCAAAAGACTCTTAACCTTTATAACACCCACTGTCCTAGGCTTTCAAAACAAGTCACAACCAAAAGGCTTAACAATCCTTGGCTTACAAAGGGAATACTTAAATCCATTAATAAAAAACATGACCTTGAGAAGAAGTATAGGTTAGGAACCGTCTCCAAAGAATTTTCAAAGAATTACTCGTTATTGCTATCTAAAATAATTAGACGAGCCAAAACTAAATTCTACGAAGATAAATTTACCCAAATAAAGAGCAACATTAAAAAAACTTGAGCACAATCTCACAAATATTGGGATCAAAGAAGATTTTTAATAATAAACCAACACTCCTGTCCAGTAACGATGGTCAGCTTTCAGCCTCTGATTCTGCTATTGAGTTTAATAGGTTCTTCTCTTCCATTGGGTCATCCCTTGCAAATGATATTCCAACTTCCAGTACTGATGTTAAGGACTATCTTACAGGTAACTATCCACAGTCTCTGTACCTAAAGCCTACTAATTCCACTGACGTCAATGAGATAATCCTTTCCCTTAAAACCAAGTCTAGTGCCCTTGATGAGATACCAACTTTAATTTACAAAAAAGCCTCCAGATCTTTAGCCCCTGCTATTGCATTGCTCTTCAACAAGTCACTTGAACTCCAAACCTTTCCAGATATTCTAAAGAAAGCGAGAGTAACCCCTGTCCACAAATGTGGTGATCTCACAGATGTTAACAACTACAGACCTATATCAATCCTGCCTAACATGTCAAAAATATTTGAAAAACTAATCTACAAGCAGCTTTACTCTTATCTAGCCAAACACAATATACTTAGCTCTTGTCAATATGGCTTCAGACCCAAAAAGCACTAACGATGCACTTATTAGTATGATTAACTTGATTCATGCAGCTCTTGATAAAAATGAGTTCCCTGTTGGGTTATTTGTGGACCTGCGTAAGGCTTTTGACACTGTCAACCACCAAAACCTTCTTCTTAAATTACATCATTATGGAGTCAGAGGACACTCCCTGCAATACCTCAAATCTTACCTTACTGACAGGCTCCAGTATGTTTCTGTGAATAATTCAATTTCTCCCACCCTACCCATCAACATTGGTGTTCCTCAGGGCAGCATACTTGGCCCTCTCCTCTTTCTCATCTACATTAATGACCTTCCAAATGCCTCCCAACACCTCAAACCAATTCTATTTGCTGACGACACAACCTTCATTTACTCCAGTCCTGACCCCCTTGCTCTAAATGCCACAGTAAATACTGAGCTAAATAAAGTCCATCTTTGGCTAACTGCCAACAAACTCACCCTTAACATTGACAAAACTTTCTATATTCTGTTTGGCAATAAATCCTCTAATCAAATAAATCTCAAAATTAACAATACCCAAATTTGTAACAAATTAGATGGCAAGTTCCTTGGCGTTCTCATTGACCACAAGCTGAATTTCCAGGGACACATTCTAAATATATCAAAAAAAGTTTCAAAAACTGTTGGCATTCTTTCTAAGATCAGATATTATGTACCCCGACCTGCCCTGGTGACTCTCTATTACTCCCTCATCTATCCATATCTCAACTATGGTATTTGTGCTTGGGGTTCTACTACCCAAAATCATTTACGTCCTCTAATTACTCAACACAAAGCTGCTATTAGGACAATATCCAACTCTGGCCCCAGACATCACTCGGTACCCCTACTCAAATCTCTGAATATGTTAGATATTAAGTCACTGCACATTCTCTCATGTCTATCATACATATATAAAACGCTGAACTGTAATGCCAATCCTGAACTCAAAAGCTTCATTGAAGGTTGTAACAGAACCCATGAGCAC
This sequence comes from Procambarus virginalis, assembly GCA_020271785.1. NCBI lineage: Eukaryota > Metazoa > Arthropoda > Malacostraca > Decapoda > Cambaridae > Procambarus > Procambarus virginalis. Next base: position 974,569 of record WNGS01162647.1, on the reverse strand, counting down.
CACACCAGAAATAATACAGTTTTGATATTCCAAGAGTACGGCTTAATCAAACTAGAAATGCTCTACAAATCAAGGGACCCAGAATGTGGAATGACCTCCCCAACCATGTTAAAGACTGTACCTCTCTCAACCAGTTTAAGATTAAAACTAAACACTACCTAATAAATTCCCTGTAACCTACCTTACCCTCTATTGTCAACCCATGTCTGTTATTTTTTAATCAATGCTGTTTGTCAACCTTTTGTATTTGTGCTGCTTTTTCAGTCATGTTCCCCCATGGCTGAAAATGGGGGAACATGACTGTGTTTTTTTATCTTTATTTGTATTTGTTCTCAACACATTTTGTTCTTTATGCTCAATTAGTATTAAGTTCTAGATATTAATGTTCTTCCTGCCCGAAACGCATTGCGTAATAGTGGCTTTAGGAATTGTATGTACTAGCTCTATCTATAATTCGATCCATTAATGTAACATCACTTGTATGTATATACCTTATCTGAATAAACATATTTATAAATGTCACAATGAGAGGAGTCACTCTAGGTAATGAGGTGGACATCACTAGCGGCTTGGGGCTCAACCCTGCCACAGAGGAGGGAGGGGAGTGGACGGTGGTAGCCGGGGAGGGTCAAAGGGGTAGCTTGGTCTGAGCCCAATATAGTGGGGGGAGCTACAGGTTCCAGTCTTCCAACACAGTCTAACTCCGGGGCTTGGTCGCGCATCCCACAAATCTGGGAAGTGAAATGAGCGTCATTCATCAGCATTTAAACGAGCGGGTAACAATTTCATTCACGAATAAGCCCCCATACCCACCATGGAGCCATAGGTAAAGGAAAGGAAACCCAACAAGTTGCCCCCCCCCCCCAGGAGTGCATCGTGGGTATATGCCACGCAATACCACCTTAAGAACAATCAATCAGTCGAGATCAAGTTCAGCAACGAAAGGAAGGATTGACAATAAAAGCGTCCCCTTGCTCAAAAGGTCAGATACCACAGTTTTGCGGGTGAGAACGTGTGCCTTCCCAAACTACAGGGCGTCAAAACAGAAGATGTCCGAAAGAATAATCAAGAATGGCAAAAGGTCGGTTGGAAATGACAGTTAGAAAGCAGAAAAGGGGGGTTTACCTACCTTGAGGTTACCTTGAGGTAATTTCGGGGCCCAGCGACCCCGAGGCCCGGTCGTCGACCAGCCCTCCTCGTTGCTGGACTGGTCAACCAGGCTATTGGACACGGCTGCTCGCAGCCTGACGTATGAGTCACAGCCTGGTTGATCAGGTATCCTTTGGAGGTGTTTGTCAAGTTCTCTCTTGAACACTATGAGAGGTCGGCCAGTTATGCCCCTTATGTGTAGCAGAAGCGTGTTGAACAGTCTCGGACCTCTGATGTTGATAGAGTTCTCTCTCAGAGTACCTGTTTCACCTCTGCTCTTCAACGGGGGTATTCTGCACATCCTGCCATGCCTTCTGGTCTCATGTGCTGATATTTCTGTGTGCAGGTTTGGGACCAGCCCCTCTACTATTTTCCATGTTTAATATAAATTATTATGTATCTCTCCCTCTTGCACTCAAGAGAATACAGATTTAGGCTCATTATTCGGTCTCAATAGTTTAGATGTTTTACTGAGTGGATTCTAGCAGTAAACGATCTCAGCACGCTCTCCAGGTCAGCAATTTCTCCAGCTTTGAAAGGGGCTGTCATTGTGCAGCAGTATTCCACTCTAGAGAGCACTAGCGTTTTGAAAAGTATCATCATCGGTATAGCATCTCTAGTGTGAAAGGTTCTTGTTATCCAACCTGTCATTTTTCTTGCAGTTGTGACAGCTACTTTATTGTGTTCTTTAAATGTAAGGTCTTCCGACATCAGTACACCCAAATCCTTTTTATTGCCTTTTCGTTTTATGTTATGATTCGAATGACTTTTGTACATGGTTTTTGTTTGTATATTTTCTTTTTTTCCGTAGCGCAAGAGCTGAAACTTATCTTCATTAAACACCGTATTATTTTCTGTAGCCCATAGAAAGACCTGATTGACATCTGATTCGAGGTTTGCCGTGTCCTCTATGTTGTCTACTCTCATAAAAATTCTAGTGTCATCTGCAAAGGATGATACAGTACTATAGGTTGTGTCCTTGTCTATGTACGATATGAGGATGAGAAAAAGTACTAGAGCAAGCACAGTACCCTGGGGGACTGAGCTCTTTACGGTTGATGGCCGGATTTTATTTTGTTGACTATTGCACATTGGGTTCTATTAGTCAGGAAATTGTAGATCCATCTGCCTATTTTTATGGTAATTCCTTTTGAACGCATTTTATGTGCAATAACACCATGGTCACATTTGTCAAAGGCTTTTGCGAAATCTGTGTAAATTACATCAGCGTTTTGTTTGTCTTCCATGGCATCTAGTGCCATGTCATAGTGGTCCAGCAACTGTGATAGGCAAGAGCGCCCTGTTCTGAAACCATATTGTCTGGGGTTATGGAGATGCTGTGATTCCATGTATTTTGTGATCTTACTTCTTAGCACTCTCTCGAAGATTTTTATGATGTGTGATGTTAGTGCTATCGGTCTATAATTTTTTGCCTCTGCCTTATTTTCTCCTTTATGGAGTGGTGATATTTCTGCTGTATTTAATATGTCAGGGATAATGCCAGTATCTAGGCTTTCTCTCCAAAGAATGTGAAGGGCCTTCGATAGCGTTTTTTTTACAGTTCTTGATGAAAATAGAGTTCCAAGAGTCAAGGCTTGGTGCAGAGTGCATCGGCATACTGTCTATGGCTTCTTCAAAATCCAGTGGGGATAGGGTGACATCTGATATATGATTTGATATTGGTATAATATCAATGAAAAATTCATTTGAGTTATCAATCCTTAGTGGCTCGCTGAAAACAGAGTCGTACCGATTTCTCAGTATTTCGCTCATTTCTTTGTTGTCATCAGTGAAAGTTCCATCTACCTTTCTCAGGGGGCCCGATACTAGATGTGGTTTTTTATCTTGATTTTGCATAGGAGAAAAAATATTTCGGATTTCTCTCTATTTCACTGATAGCCTTTTGCTCTCTTTGCCTCTCCTGGGTTTTGTATGATTCTTGTAGCTTTAGTTCAATTGTTTCTATTTCTCTACCTAACCTTCTTCGCCGTTCTTGAGATAGGGTGCAACTCTCAAGTTGTTCTGCGATTCGTTTTCTTCGCCTACAGAGGGAACGACGTTCCCGTTTCAATCTGCATATCTTCCTCTTTTTTTGTTAGGTGTTTGCGATTTGAACATATTTCTAGTGCTACTGAGCTTTTTTTCAGGCACTGGTTCAGGTTTGCATTTTCTAGCTGTTCTTCCCAGCTTATTTCACTGAAGTCTTGGTTTATTTGCTCCCAGTTTATCTGTTTATTATTGAAGTTGAATTTGATGAAATCTCCTCCACCGGGAATCGGGACGGATTCTGAAGGTTGATTCCCCATGCTTGTCAGAACTTCAATTAAGTTGTGATTTGAGTAACAGGTATTTGTAATCATTATGTTCCAGATCAATTCATCATTATTAGTGAAAATGAGGTCCAGCGTGTTCTCCTTCCTAGTTGGTTATACTATTTGCTGGTTTAAGGCAAACCTGTTGCACATCCATAGCAGGTCATTTGCATGTGTCTTTTCATTTAGGCTACTTCCTGGAATTTTGTCTGATGCAACTGTATCAGCTATGGTCTTCCATTTCAGGTGCTGTAGGTTGAAGTCCCCCAAGCAGGATGATGTTTCGGGCTGGATTTGTGAGGGTTTTCCAAGCAGTGCTCTATTTTCATTAAGCAGAAATTGAGGCGCGAGTCAACAACTGCCCCCTGACTTACCTTTCAGATGACTTCTCCCAGAGAGAACCCCTGAGTCTCTTACACTTAATCCATGGAAGCCTACTGAGCCCTCTGATATCTTTATCAGAAGAGGATCCAACCGACCCTTCACATGTAACTAGGAGTGACTTAGTGGAAAGTTATCAACATCTTTCAAGGGTAGTCGAGAAGTGGAATGAAGTGTGGACTCGAGATTACTTCACAGCTCTAAGGGAATACCATTATGGAGCTTCGAGCCCCTATAACAAAGTCCAACTAAAACCAGGAGACCTAGGGTTAATCGACAGTGATGGCCCCAGGTCAGAGTGGCCTATAGGCAAGATTGTCTCTGTCCCCCCAGATCACCAAGGTGTCCTGAGAGTTGTAAAGGTTTTGTGCCGAGGCACTACTACCCTAAAAGCATTGGAGAAGTTGGTACCCCTCAAATTAGCTGAACGAGAGTGTTCCACAGAACCAACTTTACCAACAGTTTCCGTGGACAGAAATTCTGTTCCACCGAGCACTCGACCACTAAGAGCCGCTGCTCAACAATGTAAACGGAAACTACAACAATATTTTAGCTCTGACTAAGAGCAAATAATTCATCATCCGATTTAAGGTAGTCATGATGATACCATGTTGTGATGTCCAGTAACTAACCAGTTACAAATCATAGTGACCCTGGACGTTCACCTCGCAGTAGATTCGAAGTCTCCTTAACTTGAATGATTTAACTATTAATTTAATTTGTGTAGGTTACAGACTACACCATTACTATTGACAATATCTCTGAGTTTACAAGACTTTGTGACTTAGTAACATAACCATGACACGTCATAGCGACAAGAGTCACTGAGTACACTGTAGGCTACAGAATTTCTTAACTTTAGATGATTTAATAATTTAATGTTTCAACATTTAATATAAGTTCCCTAAGAAGACTTAGAGTCTTATCTGCTGCTAACAGAGTCGTAACATCCGTTATGTGTGTACTAACACACTAACATACTAACTTATAATATAACTTCTGAGAAGAATTCAGGTACGTCAGTACTCAACATTGCACTGCGACCCAAGAATTTTACCCGCAGAGTTATGTTGGAAATAACCAAAAAATTATTTTCCCTAACTCCTAATATTAATATTTACTAATAACACTAACATGTAGAATAGCGCTAGCGCTTCCATTGTAAGGCACAATTTAGCCAGAAAATTACCAGCCATCGTGACGCCAGGCGTCGATAGCAGGCTTAAACATAAAGTCTCCCACACATGTTAGTGATATGTAGAGTTCAGTTAATTATTCTTTCTTTCTAAAAATATTATTCATTATGAAAGAAATAACCATTTCGCATTCTTATGCGTACTGAGCTCGACTATTTAACCAAATTAATTGTTCCAGTAAAATATTACTGAGGCATAAAGTAAATACACGTCGACCATTCTCCTTCAATTTGAGCAATGTTAATTAGATCAACTGCCTTACGAGAAGAGGTATTATTATCCAATATATTTATTGGTGATGACAGTTTAAATTGTACTCCTTAATTTCACCAAATAATTAATAGTAAACCGTATTGGTTTAATTCCAGGATCGCTATGAGCGATTCTGCGCATGCGTGATCGGGCGTTGGGTCATGAGGGAGGCATCTTTTTTTTTTTTTTTTTGAGATATATACAAGAGTTGTTACATTCTTGTACAGCCACTAGTACGCGTAGCATTTCGGGCAGGTCCCTGGAATACGATCCCCGCCGCGAAGAATCGTTTTTTCATCCAAGTACACATTTTACTGTTGCGTTAAACAGAGGCTACAGTTAAGGAATTGCGCATCTTTAAGCATACGGCTCCGCCTCGAGTGCACGCTCCTCTGCAAGCGGCAGCCATTACATCAGGATCACGTGGTCATACAACATTAGTTACTGTTAAATTATCCGTCTACAGAGATAGTCACGTCACACAATTAATTGTCCACAACAGTGAACGTCAGGGAATAGCAGACGTGATATCGGCAGGCCTAAGTGATCCAACATGCCTACGTTAAGTATACATTGTAGTTTGATGCATCATTCTATAGTTTATTAATGTGGGTTGCCTGTCGTTATAACATCCGCCGACCACAAACACAACGTTAGTTTCTTTCAACGTTATTCTCCAATTTAAGTGAATAGTGGAATAATTTTCTAGCCTAGTCAAATGTTGCCCAATTATCCCTGATTACAGCGTGTAGGCAAGGACAAATCAAGCATTCCTTCATCCACCTACGATGCTCACCACTGGTGTTTCTTCCTTTATTTGGACTATGTGATCACGGCTACGAGTAGTGAAACAGGTTTAGTGAAGTCTTCTCACAGCTAAGCCTTAACTCTTATTTCATAGAATATTTGACCATTATCATTATTATTTCTAATACGTACTTTCTTATGCATATAATATTCAAGAGAAGCAACATAAATCAATAATTTACTGATCAGTGCTCAATAAGTTTGCACCTATTATTTCCTATGATTTGGTAATATTTCATAGATTTGGTTATTTATTATATTATGATCTTTTAGAATCTACATTTTATTTCTGATTCCATAGTCTTTTCTAACATCCTTAATGAACTGGTGACGAACCACACTAGTTCCTAGATATATATTAATTTCTAGAAATACCCCCCCAATGTTGAAGTTTGAGGATTTTAACTCTATTAATTATTATTACAGTCCAATTATGCTCTTCAAATAATTGTTAAATAATCTAACATCCATAGGCACTGGTTCCACAGTGTCAGTCTTATAATCAATTTATTTGTTTTCCCTCTTTTCTCAAAAGTCCCTGGTCCTTCGAGTATATTGATTTTCTTAATTAAATATTCTTATGTTTGAGTTAAAGTCCCAGATAACCAACAGTGATTGATGGCATAATCACCTGGTGCAGTGGTTGATGACGTCATCACCTGGGACAGTGGTTGATGCCGTCATCACTTGGGACAGTGGTTGATGCCGTCATCAATTGCTGCAGTGGTTGATGCCGTCACCACTTTAGGCAGTGGTTGATGCAGTCATCACTTGTTGCAGTGGTTGATTCCATCATCTCTTGGGGGGAGAGGTTTATCCAGTCATCACATGAGGCAGTGATTGATGCCGTTATCAATTGCTGCAGTGGTTGATGCCATCACCACTTTGGGCAGTGATTGATGCCGTCATCACTTGGAGCAGTGGTTGATGCCACCATCAATTGCTGCAGTGACTGATGCCATCATCTGTTATAGATTTAAGTGCTGGTATGGGGGGGGGGATGGAGTATTAAAGAGAAGGGCCAGCAGTTAGAATCAGGATGTACCAAAATTAGGGGAGATCAGATACACCCGGCCCCAATAAGAACATAAACAATATTAAGTAAGTGGCTTAAGGTCACTACGTCAGCCTAGAAGTTTGATCACTGCTTCCCTACACAGGAAGAATGGATACTCCTTTAAAACTAACTTATTTATTAAACCCTCTTAACAACCCCCCATATACATTAACAACAATAACAATAAATACTTTACCACACTCTCTTACTTTAAAAGCCTTGTTCCACATAGGCAGGAAACAAGGTTTTACAAATAGGACAAGCTAGGGTAAAGTCTGTTAGTGAAGAACTTGAAAACTTGAGGCAGCTTAGGGTAGTGAGCCCACGTGGTACCCTAACAAAACACAACACTTAGGGATACCCAAAACACTGGCTTATACTACACAAGTCTTACAATTCCAGCAGTAGGCACGGTTACATATAAAGGTACTTAACTTTGTAGTTACAGGAACTTAAGGTAAGGGAAAGGGAGAAGGAGGAGGAGAATCAAGGCAAAATCTCACAGGTAGGTCTTCACACCACACAGTCTGAACAGAGAAGAAAGAGCGAGCCTGCAGTCTCAGCTCTCTCCAGCTGAATCGCTGCCGGCTGAATACTCAGCTAATCGTACAGCAGCCCTCATTCCCAGTTTACTCAGACCTACTTTACTAATACTTTCTACTCATTTGTAAACATAGTGGATACCTATTTTAATAGTTAATAATCCACAACAAGCTCAGTCTTATTATGCTCTGCGAGAAACAATATTCATCTTACGTTTGGCAAGGGCGACGGAAATATGAAAGAAAAAGCACACAGAAATAAATTTTCTGAAAGCAAAACACATACAAAGAAATTCTCTGAAATAAAAAGCACATACCAAAAAAAATGTGGAAAGTAATAAATTTGACACGGAATATTTAATGTCACAGGAGAACCTAAAAAAAAAAAAACTAACGCAGGACAGTTGGTATATGGCTTCCTGTGTCTCAGATGAATGTTACTCAGGTAACCGGGACAGAGCGTCGGCTATCACGTTGATCTAGCTCAGTAGGTGGGTAATGGAAAGATTAAAGTCCTGTAGGTACAATGCCCACCTGAGGATGAGTTTGTTTTTCACCTTCATCTGGTTTAAGAACACTAGTGGGTTATGGTTCGTGTACACTTCCACTATATTATAACCTGTGAGGTTATAATATAGTGGTTATAAAAACTTTTTACATGTTAACACAAGCGCCAATGCCTCCTTTTCTACCACTGAATAATTGTGTTGTGCCTTGTCAAATTTCACAGAGTAATAGTTTACTGGGTGGTCCACCTGATCATCCCCAGTTTGCAACAACACTGCACCAGTACCCGAGTTAGACGCGTCAACATGAATTTTAAACGATCGGTCGAACCTTGGACTAGCGAGCACTGGGGCGGAAGCTAAGGTCAATTTCAAATTTTTAAACGCCTCTGCACAGTCTGATGACCACTTAAATTTAACGGCCTTCCGCAACAAGTCTGTGAGAGGAGTGGCGACACTGGAAAAGTTCTGACAAAAGCGTCGATAGTGTGCACACATACCGATAAACCTTTGAACGTCCTTTTTAGACCGGAGCACTGGATACTCCAGAATGGCACTGATTTTATCTTGCCGTGGTAACACTTTTCCTTGGCCCACTTCATAACCAAGGTGCGTCACTGTGCCTTGGCCAAAATGACACTTTTCTTGCATTTAGAGTTAAGTTTGCACTTTTCAGAACTGTGAACAACTGGCATAACCTAGCTATGTGGTCAGTCCAATTACTATAAAAAAGCACAATGTCATCTAGATACGCCCGGCAATATGGCACATTAGCTAGCAGAGAGTTCATTAGCCTCTGGAACGTGGCAGGGGCATTACGCAAGCCGAACGGTAACACTTGATACTCAAAGACACCATCGGGTGTTACGAACGCAGTTAGTTGCTTAGCACGTTCAGTGAGCGGGATCTGATAATAACCCCCCTTGAGAGATCAAATTTCGAGACATACGTTGGGCATTTCCGATCTCGTCGATGCAGTCTTTGAGGAGGAGCAGCGGATAGGCATCCACATTAGTTGATCTCATTAGTTCCTTTGACAGGTTTGTCAATTCTAACTCTAGTACTCTTTCGGACCTGTCTGCCTTTAGAGGGGCTCTCATCCCCGTTCTTGACAGCTTGTTTTCTAAAAATCACCACCTTCCTCGTCGCTTCCAGCTTGCCCTTGCCTCCCTAAAATCTAACAACTCTATTCTTATCCTTCCGTCCGACAAAGGCAATTCGGTGGTTGTCCTTGACCGTGAGGACTACCTCCGGAAAGCAGATGTCTTGCTCTCTGACTCTCGCACTTATGCTCCTCTGACTTCTAACCCTTTGGATCGCCTCAAAACTTCCTTTAACCGCAAACTAAGACAGCTCTCTAGTCTTTGCCCTCCTGACTTTGATCTCATAAAGCGTTTCCGTGTCATCTGCCCTTCTCTTCCTTATTTCTATGGTCTTCCTAAGATTCATAAACCTGGTGTTCCTCTTCGTCCTATCATTTCTTCACGGGGCTCTGTCAGCTATTCTCTTGCCTCCTGGCTCGCTAAAACCCTGACACCTTACCTTGGCACTTTTTCCCCTGCCCACCTTCGTCACTCTCAGGACTTCATAGAAAGACTGCGCCTGCAACCCTCTTGTAAGATGCTCAGTCTTGATGTCGACTCTCTGTTCACTAATGTTCCGCTCGATGACGTTCTCTCTTTCCTTAGACGGAAGGCGTCAGAGGGCCTCCTTCCTCTCCCACTTCCCACTGACGTTTTCCTCGATCTCATTAGACTCTGTGTTGAATCTAACTCTTTCTCTTTTAACGGTAAATATTACACTCAAACTTTCGGTGTCGCTATGGGTTCCCCTCTCTCCCCTGTTCTTGCTAATTTCTACATGGAATACTTCGAAACTGTTCTTCTTCCTTCTATTGATACTCGTCCCTCTCTCTGGCTTCGCTATGTTGATGACATTTTTTGCTTTATGGCCTCATGACCTTAATCTTTTCCAGCCTTTCCTCGCCTCTCTTAACAATCTGGCTCCTTCTATCCATTTCAAAGTTGAGTGGGAATCTAATTCCCTCCTTCCTTTTCTTGATGTTCATGTTCACAGCTCTGTGTCTGGGTTCTCTTTCTCTGTCTACCGTAAACCCATGCATAGTGGCATGTACATTCACTTCTTTTCCTACCATCCTCCTTCTGTTAAGAAAAGTGTCCTCGTCTCTCTCTTCCTCCGCGCTCTACGCATCAGCGACCCTCAGTTTTTTTATTCTGAAATTTCCTTTATCTACAAATCATTCTCTCGCCTTGGTTATCCTTTGCATTTCATCAACTCTGCCTACTCTCAAGCTAAACGAAATTTCTTTCATCCTAAACCTGCTTCCAACACTAGTAGCACTGTACTATGCCTTCCCTTCATATCTGAACTCAAAACTTTTACCAATACCTTTCGTCCTCTTGACATTAAACTCGCCTTTCGACAAACTAACACACTTCGTAGCAATCTAGTTCACACTGCTCCTCCTGCTTCTAATGCTGCTGGTGTCTACTCTATTTCCTGTTCATCTTGTCCTCTCCAATACTTTGGCGAAACTGGCCGTACACTGAATGACAGACTTAAAGAACACAAGAGAAGTGTTAAGTCTGCAGACACTAACAATGCTCTCTTCTGCCATGTGAGGGATTCTAATCATCCCATTGATTGGTCTTCCTCCAAAATAATCTTTCCTGCCTCTACTCTTCACAGACGCCGTCTTGTAGAATCGGCTCTTATACACAATGTACCCAACATGAACTTGAGTCCTGGCTTTGTTGCTGTGGACTCTTCCCTTTCACAGTACATACTCAAATGCTCTAATCTTTCTAACAAACGTGACTTAACATAAGCTTACCCCTTCCATTTATCTATCTTTCTTTCTCTTTCCTTTTCTTTCTCTCTTCTCCCTTTTTCTGTTCATTGTCTTCTCCTACACTCCCTTGCTATCCTCTGCTTATTCCTATTACCTTTCCTTCGGTGGTTATAATGGGAGCTGCCTCGTATGGGCCAATAGGCCTTCTGCAGTTCTCATTATTACTACTATTCTCTACACCTTACTTTCCTCCTCACCTCTCTCTTGCCTATTTATTCCCGTTCTCTACCTCCTCATCACACAGCGACTTGAGAATGGTCCAGGACGGACCGAATCGTCCCGTCACTTCAGGGTGTCAGTTGCGCCTCCACAGATCTCCAGTATCATCTTTTGATACTGGTAATGGCTCAAAAGGGCCACCACTTACGGGCTATTCATGCCCGTGCCACCTCTTGGGTG
>WNGS01162647.1:944428-962096 GCA_020271785.1 Procambarus virginalis | reverse complement strand
AGGCTGGAGAGTGATCGTGGGCTTGCCCGAAGAGCACCTTGTGAGACTGTGTTTTGGCTGGCCCGTGGCTAATGTAAGACTCGTTGGTGTTTCCCAGTACTGGTTGAGGACGGTACTGTGTTGAGGAAACATGGTAGCTGACAAGACTGCATCGATTGAGCATCGAATAGCGCGTAGTGTCCCTATGAGAGAGACCTTGAGTACTATTAAGTGTAGTAATACTACTTCTAGGATTATATGAGGTGATGGGAAAGTGATTATATATGAATATATGATAATGAAATGTAGTATTCAATGCACCCCCCTCAGTGTGTTTTACTTGCATTACCGAGCTCACTCCTTGAAAGCCACTACTAAGTTGGGGCCGGATACCAGAACTTTAGTACCACCCGAAAAGAAACCGGTTTTGCGACCCACTGTTGCCGTAACAAGTAACATTGTGTTAGACCTGTTGATATCCCCTTGTTTTCGCCAGTGCCTGAGAGTCATCAGGAGTGTTCAGTGAGATTAGTCTGTGGCCTTGCAAGTGGCGAGACTGTGGTCTCTGAAGCACTCTGGCTCCGCAGGATCTTATCCTGCCGGGTAATGCTAATTGTGTTGCTTTTTGTGGCCTCATGTTCTCAGTTAATGTAACTAAACCGAGTGTAGTTGTAATAATTATCTTTAATTAATAAACATTACATGACGCTTTCAATTAATTTCTTTCCCAGTATGCTACTTGTTGATACTCAATTACGACTTAATTGCCTACATAAGTAATCCTTGTCACCATTTCAAGGTAGTGGTGCTTCTATAATTACATTATATAAATATGATATACGACCCTATAGCGTTCTACGACCTCTAACGACAGTCGTTCAGGGCAGGACGACGACCCGTGACACATACGACATCCTAGTAGAAGAGATTATTCAGGTTATTATCTCGACAACTGGTGTACGTTATCTTGCCGTTTGTTCTTTAGGTAACTCAACGTGGGGCTCTTGCAAGAAAACGTGCACTTGCCGGTCTCCATGAGACCCAGTCATTAAAATTAGCCATACTGCTGCATTACTTAGCAATACTTTTATATAATGTCTGCATTTCTTCGCTATGGCTGCAGCATTTTTTTCTGCATTACTTTGCCGTGCTGCAGCATTAATGTCTGCATACTTTGCCATGCTGCAACATTAATATATGCATTATGAGCATAATTTGTATTAATGTCTGCATTACTTAGCAATAATAGTGAATGAATGTCTTCATTACTTAACCATGCCTCTGTCAATGTCTGCATTAAGTTGCCATACTATTGCATTAATATCTGCTTTACTAGCAATAACGTATGTATCTATGCAGACATTAATACATATTTGCAATTTTGCTGCATCTAAGCATTAGTAGGCATCCATCAGTCTCAGGAGACTATGTAGTTGCGCTCTGGTTGTCGGTCTGGAGTGGGCTTCCAGGGCACCAAGCCTGGGTAGGTCGATACGGAGGAGAAGCTGTTACCCATGCAGCAGGTCCCCCTCTCTTCACGGGCGCGAAAGTCTCCAATGGAAGGCAAACGCCAGTACGATTGGTTCCAGCTTGATATGTCATCTAAGCATTACTGCATTATTAATGTAGTATTGTCTGCATTAAGAAAACAATAAATGGAAGCTGAGTGGGCAGCGCTTCGGATTCGTAGTCCTTAGGTTCCTGGTTCAAACCCCGGCGGAGGCGGAAACATATGGGTAGTTTCTTTTACCCTGATGTATCTGTTCACCTATCATAAATAGGAACCTGGGAGTTAGACAGCTGCTATGGTCTGCTTCCTGGGATGTGTAACAAAAAGGAGGCCTGTTCGTGGACGGGCCGTGGGACGCTAAGCCCCGAAATCCTGTCAAGATAACCCTCAAGAATCGTACTCAAGAAAGGAAGCCATACTACTGTATTAATACACAAACAACAACTTTGCCATCCCAAAATGCATTGAGCAGTCACGCTGCTGTACTAACTGAAGTGATTGATAAATGTTTACGTAATTGTTGGTAAGAATGAGACGTTACCTTGAATGTGGTGCGGGCGGGTGTAGTGTGTGGTAGACGTCACGTTGAGCAGAGCTGCGAGTGTGTGCCGCCTATGGTGGTCACTGGATGAATGAGACAGCACCCGCCTCCTCCTGCATCTTATAATAGTGAAAGGGAACACTGGTTGGCAACACATCCCCCTGCCTCGTAAACTCAAATGTATTCACCTAGTTGTGCTTGCGGGGTTGCGTTTCGGTTTTTTGCCCCGCCTCTCAACCTTCAATCAAAATGGTATACAGGTTCCTGAGCCTATTGGGCTCTATCTTATCTACACTTGATACTGAGTATGGAGTCTGCCTCCACCACATCACATCCTAATGCATTCTATTTATTAACTGCTCTAACACTAACAAAGTTCTTTCTATATCTCTATGGCTCATTTGGGCACTCAATTTCCACCTGTTTTCCATAGTGCGTGTGCCCCTTGTCTTAAATAAATTGTCTTTGTCTACCCTATCAATATGAGGTGATCATGCCCTTTGTTCTCTATTTTTTTTGGGGGGGAATGGGAGGGATACTACTCCTAGCTCTACCAGGTACTCAAATATCAGTTCAATGTGATCACTGATTACCATGGGGGCTTCCAACTTAACTTCCCTTATATCCGACTAATTCAGGGTGAATATCTGATCAATCATTGGTGGTTCGTCTTATCCTCCCATTCTTGTCGGTCCCTTGATTTGTTGGCTTAGAAAGTTCGTGTTGCACGTCCATCATCTTAGCTCTCCATGTGTCTGGTCCACCATGTGGGTTCTCTGTTCTCTCAATCTATCTTCTTCGTGGTTGAAATCTTCCATAATTAGCAGTCTGGATCCATTCCGCTAGCGACAAAAAGCTGCTCTCTCTATTATATAAAGGTAGCCATGTTGTGTCTGTCATATTCCTGTCTGGGTCTTCTGTCACTTGGTGGAGGGTTATATATGACTACTACTATAGGTTATTGTCCCTCTATTACTATGATACCTGTAATGTATTCACTGAAATCTTCACAGCCCTGATAACCATTACTTCAAAACTCAGTCTCTTCTATCAGCAGATCTACTCCACCTTCAACTCTTCCTTCCCTCTTTTTCCTAACTTCATAGTATTCCTGTGGAAACACTGCTTTTGTTACGGTTTGTTATCTTTGTTTCTGTGAGTGCTAATAGGATGCGGTTTTCATCTTGTGCCCATTCTTCATGTTCACTTGATTTATTTGTAATCCCATCTATGTTTGTATACACCGCCTTGAAACTCACTTTCTCCTGCTCATTCTGTTTCCTTTTCTTGGTGGTCTTTCTGCTAATGGGGGAATTTGTACTATAGGTGTGGAGATTTATGAGTTGGTTAACACAACTCACAACCATAGGGTCTCAGAGGACTTCTGGGTGAGTGGGAAGGGAAGCAGAGAGGAAATGGGGTGAGGGTGGTTGGGGGTGGTTGCCGAGAGTGAATAGAGTGAGGGGCACAGGGAGGGTATGGGTGAGAAGGAAAAGGGGGGGGAGGGAGGGTATGGGTAGAGGGGGAAGGGTATTGTGAGTAAATGTACTCACCTTATTGAGCATAAACGGTCGAACGCTATTTCCTGAACCCCCCCTTTACGAGCTCTCAGTTGTCTAATGCAGCGACCCTTGACCATCCTGTTCCTTGTATGTCTACTTCTCAACACAAATATTGCAGTAGATTCAACTATCTCTCCCTCTAGACATTTAATTATTTATTTCCGTTTTACATAAAATATCTTTCCTGGATTCCTCGTCTTGCCTCAAGTTTCCATCCATGTACTGCTCTCTTCTCTGCCTTACTTAACGTGTCCTTCTGATCTGCCTTATACTTAACGCTTCCTCCTGATCTGCCTTATACTTAACGTGTCCTCCTTATCAACCCTATATTTAACGTGTCCTCATGATCTGTCTTATACTTAACGTGTCCTCCTGATCTGCCTTATACTTAACGCTTCTCCTGATCTGTCTTATACTTAACATGTCCTCCTGATCGGCCTTATCAGATGTTATATACCAAGATGATGTCTCCTCGTGAGTGGAGTGGTTTAGCTTCCTTATCATTTCCTCTTAATATAATCCTCGTAGTTGTCTCTGTGAGCTTCCTTACATATATTTGGACTTTCCCCTTGGGTGGTTAATAATCTTAATAATCTTCTTTAATTACAGTTTAAAGGCTGCCTGTTAAGGCGGGTTGTCAGGAATGGTCTGACAACTGTCGTGACCTGTGCTCAGATGATCTATTTCTTTGGTTCATAAATACTATTACTATGGCTAAGAGTTTTGCTCAGGTTGATGATGGTAGTGTAATTATGTGAGCCTCTTGTGCTTGGCTACTGGTTATACGAATGTTGTTAACACAAAACATGCTTGTCCCCAGGCCAAGCTGGCCAGTAGAACTCTCGTTGTCGAATACAGGTAAACTGTTGGTAAGCATATAAAGTATGAGTTCCTACTATTTCACGGTTTCATGAAGGGACTTCCCTTCCAATAAAAAGAATGCTTGGTCATCATGTTTCCTTCCCATTCCCATTATCTTGGATCTTCTGGGACGAAGTTCAACAACCATTCCTCATAATGTTTGAAGTGTATTCAGGTCGTCGTCCTAACGTTGTTCAATCCTCGTGTTTTATGGCTCAGGTCATTGAGTTGGCTTCACTCGCAAACGTTTATACTGTATCCAGTATCTCACTAAGGCCATCACTATATATATAATGAACAGTTAGGGCCCCCCTTGTCCAAATGGGACTTCACTTGTAACTTCCCTTCGCTCTCAGAGCCCTCCTCTCACCGTAACCCTCTGTTGCCTAACAATGAGGTACTCTCTAACTGAACTTAGCACTCTCCAAGTTACTCATGTCTGGTTCTCAAGTTTGCTCAGCAATCTCATGTGTGGTCTTGTATCGCATGTTATCTGTCAATCCTGAAAGATTCCTGTTTATACTTCCTTTTTCTTTTTTTAACACAGTTCCCTTGCCATAAAGTTTCAGTAAGGTCGTTGACCAGGACTTGTCTTCACTAAGGCCATCTTGGTGTTTTCAAATAGGGTTTCCATTCATCTGATGATCCACTAATCTCTTCCCTAATCTTATCTTGCACTATGCAGGGAATGCAATTTAGTAACACTGGTTCCATTCTTCAGGCATTAGATTGTTCACTTTCTTGAATATAGGTTCATCGCTGTTTATCTTCCATTCTGCTTCCTATCTTCCTCTGCTGCCACAACTATGTTTGTAATCGTATTAGGTTAGTTACACACACATATTTTATCTACTTTAGTTATCTCGTATATTTTGTCGTAAAGGGGAAAATTCTTCTGTGAAAATGTTACACATACTGTATCTCGGAGCAAAGACAACCCCCATGAGGTTCGTTTCTACATGAAATTTTTCGGTATAAAATTTGACTATAACAAATTTCTAGAACAATAATCAGCAGCCTTTCATGTCACAATATTGAATATTTTGAGGCATGATGACTGCTACAGCACGAGGGTATTGGGACTGCTGTTGGAAATCCCGACACCATTTACTAATATTCAATACAATATGCAGATAATATTGCTGCTGTTTTATACTAACAAATTATCTCATAGAAAATAGCAGTAGAATTTTCTTCCCTGTAGAAAATGAAAATGCAGAAGAAAATGGAAGAAAATGCAGAATAGAACCAGTGAAGAGCAGATGTGCCATGGGCACAATCAGATAACACTTTATGAACATCAGAGGTCCAACGTCCTCTAACTACCAACGTTGAACAACGTTGTTCAACGTTGTTCAACGTCCTACCAGCGAGCATCAGAAATATTGCCGGAACAACCGTGGACATCTTCAAGAGGAAACTAGATTGTTTTCTTCAAGGAGTGCCGGACCAACCGGGCTGTGATGGGTATGTGGGCCTTAGGGCCGCTCCAAGCAACAGCCTGGTGGACTAAACTCTCACAAGTCATGTCTGGCCTCGGGCCGGGCATGGGGAGTAGAAGAACTCCCAGAACCACATCAACCAGGTATCAACCAGGTAGAAAACGAGATATCATTGCCACATTTCGTCATTAGATATACCAGCTATATTATTGGGAAATATTCTTAATACAGTAGTCTTTGGAGTGTAAACAACATAAAAACATTTCCCTTGAATCAACTTAATTATCAGTACCAAAATCGAATACATCTAGGCTCTCTAACTACTTTTGACATCTGTAGAACAAGGTATGCAAATGGGAGGGTGGCCTCAGGAAGCCGTTAATATTATCAACAAAGTCTCGAGTGGAGCTCACTTCAAGTTTTACAGAAAATTTCCTTGGGCACCAGTGTTATGGGGTTAAGTGTTCTCGTTATCAACACGCATCGTCTACAATAAGGGAGGTGTTCTTTACGAAACTCGTTAATTAGCTGTTTCCTTCCTGATCAGAAATGTTATAGGTGCTTATAGTGTGAGCCGGTTAGCTCGCGAACGAGACACAAAAACAAGGTATATATTCCTTGGTCCTTATCTCATAATCTATATACTTTATTTCCTCTAATATAGCTGTCACATTAGGATTACTGTTATTATTTGTAAGTGTCTTTTTACAGGTGTAATGAAAGGGGATAAAGAATTAGCAATCATTTGGTACGACCAGTACATGGGGGTGAAGGCAGCTACATCCAATGAAAGGAATATTTGTCTATGTTCATCTATGTCACATCTGGTTGTCTAGGCCAAAATAAGATATACAAGATTACCTGTAGTTAATTTAAGTTACATATGTAGTCTAATACTGTAGTGAATGTCTGCTAATCGATAACTTTTGATTGAAAGATAATAATGCGAATAATTTAATAAACCCCCAGAATGTGAAAGGAAGCGATTTGTGAGACATTATAAGAAATACAGTCCACTTCAAGCATCACAGTTTGCTATAGAAATAAAAAAAATCAACGTAAAATCAAAGTTACTAAATTAATTAAATAAATATAAATATCACAGGTCAATTCCCCACAGCTGTTACAGCACGAGGGCACGATGACTGCTACAGCACGAGGGCACGATGACTGCTACAGCACGAGGGCACGATGACTGCTACAGCACGAGGGCACGATGACTGCTACAGCACGAGGGCACGATGACTGCTACAGCACGAGGGCACGATGACTGCTACAGCACGAGGGCACGATGACTGCTACAGCACGAGGGCACGATGACTGCTACAGCACGAGGGCACGATGACTGCTACAGCACGAGGGCACGATGACTGCTACAGCACGAGGGCACGATGACTGCTACAGCACGAGGGCACGATGACTGCTACAGCACGAGGGCACGATGACTGGTACAGCACGAGGGCACGATGACTGCTACAGCACGAGGGCACGATGACTGATACAGCACGAGGGCACGATGACTGCTACAGCACGAGGGCACGATGACTGCTACAGCACGAGGGCACGATGACTGCTACAACACGAGGGCACGATGACTGCTACAGCACGAGGGCACGATGACTGCTACAGCACGAGGGCACGATGACTGCTACAGCACGAGGGCACGATGACTGCTACAGCACGAGGGCACGATGACTGATACAGCACGAGGGCACGATGACTGCTACAGCACGAGGGCACGATGACTGCTACAGCACGAGGGCACGATGACTGCTACAGCACGAGGACACGATGACTGATACAGCACGAGGACACGATGACTGCTACACCACGAGGGCACGATGACTGCTACAACACGAGGGCACGATGACTACTACAGCACGAGGGCACGATGACTGCTACAGCACGAGGGCACGATGACTGCTACAGCACGAGGGTACGATGACTGCTACAGCACGAGGGTATGATGACTGCTACACCACGAGGGCACGATGACTGCTACAGCACGAGGGTACGATGACTGCTACAGCACGAGGGCACGATGACTGCTACAGCACGAGGGCACGATGACTGCTACAACACGAGGGCACGATGACTGCTACAGCACGAGGGCACGATGACTGCTACAGCATGAGGGCACGATGACTGCTACAGCACGAGAGCACGATGACTGCTACAGCACGAGGGCACGATGACTGCTACAGCACGAGGGCACGATGACTGCTACAGCACGAGAGCACGATGACTGCTACAGCACGAGGGTCAAACAGAGTATGGGGGTGCACTTTCAACTGATCTCAAGATGAGTGAAGGGTGCACAATCATACCGCTTACATGATGAATATGGTGGGGTGAACAATACTACTGCTAACAAGATGAGTAGGGATGAACAATAATATCTATCAAAAGATGTGTACGGTGTGCATGAAAATGACGCTCAGAAGATGAGTATGGGTTGCACAATGCTACTGCTCACAAGATGAATATGGGGTGCACAGTACTACTGCTCACAAGGTGAGTATGGGGTGCACAGTACTACTGCTCACAAGGTGAGTATGAGGTGCACAGTACTACTGCTCACAAGGTGAGTATGAGGTGCACAGTACTACTGCTCACAAGATGAGTATGGGGTGCACAGTACTACTGCCCACAAGGTGAGTATGGGGTGCACAAAACTATCGCTCATTTAATTTATCATGAAATGATTTTCCATTCCTTGCAACGTAAGTTCAGATTTGTTTTTAAATAGCTCAACTTGTTTATAGTAAATTGTAATGTTGTAGTGTATGTCTGTCTGTCTGTCTTTGTTCACACACTTTTCACTTCATATAGAACCCAATTCAAGCAGAACTGCCAGAGATACCTGTAGTCAAGTCGCATTCGAGCTTTGAAAACGTCTGTTAGTCTGCTGATGTTGATTTTATTATTTGATCCAATACACAAGTTTTGTTTGACACATCTCATTGTGATAAACTAGGGATCTGGTAGTCCCTGTTTGCTCTATTCTACTTTCCACTAATTCATCTAAACGTCCTCGTCTAATGACAATGTTTTAGAGTTCTTTTTGATAGCCCAATATTATGTTCAACATTGTCTTTATGTACTGCGAGCATAGCAAGGACGTCAACTTTATTATGTCCTGCTGCATAACGTCAGAGAGGGAACCACAGCATATTTTATTTTGAACCTCTCTGTCAGTATGCATATATATCTATACCTGCTTTCACCGACAAAGCAAGTTACAATTTACAATTTGATTGTAAGGTAGTTAATGCTTGTAATGAGGAGAAGTGTTAAGAGATATTTAAAGGAGCAGTGCTACTACCCCTGGTGATACCCTCCTCACCAGGTGTAGTGTTACTACCCCTGGTGATACCATCCTCACCAGGTGTAGTGTTACTACCCCTGGTGATACCCTCCTCACCAGGTGTAGTGTTACTACCCCTGGTGATACCATCCTCACCAGGTGTAGTGTTACTACCCCCCTGGTGATACCATCCTCACCAGGTGTAGTGTTACTACCCCTGGTGATACCATCCTCACCAGGTGTAGTGTTACTACCCCCCTGGTGATACCCTCCTCACCAGGTGTAGTGTTACTACCCCTGGTGATACCATCCTCACCAGGTGTAGTGTTACTACCCCTAGTGATACCATCCTCACCAGGTGTAGTGTTACTACCCCCCTGGTGATACCCTCCTCACCAGGTGTAGTGTTACTACCCCTGGTGATACCATCCTCACCAGGTGTAGTGTTACTGCCCCTGGTGATACCATCCTCACCAGGTGTAGTGTTACTACCCCTAGTGATACCCTCCTCACCAGGTGTAGTGTTACTACCCCTGGTGATACCATCCTCACCAGGTGTAGTGTTACTGCCCCTAGTGATACCATCCTCACCAGGTGTAGTGTTACTACCCCTAGTGATACCATCCTCACCAGCGCAGTGCTACTGCTCCTGGAGAAGCCTGCAATTCTGTATTTGGACTTCTCAGGCAATGACTTCCTAATACTAGCTAGTAGTATTCTATAACTAGAGACTTGAGCCCATTTTGTAATTAACTCTTTGGATGAGAGACTTGTCTATTTTTTTCAACCATTCTCTTGATGGCTTTCAAAACTTTTCTGTTTAAGTACATTAAGACTCTCGATAGTACATTTAGGTTTGTTCTTGACTCACAGTCTGGAGTCCCGGATTCGAATCCAAGGAGGGACAGAAATAGTTGGCAACGTTTCATTTCACCTAATGCAGCTGTTCTCCTACCTTGAGTTGTTTTCGGGGCTTTGCTCCACCACAACCCGGTCGTCGATCAGGCCTCTTTGTTGCTGGACTGGTCAAACAGGCTGTTGGACGCGGCTGCTCGCAGCCTGACGAACGAATCGCAGCCTGGTTGATCAGGTATCCCTTGGAGGTGCTTATCGAGTTCTCTTTTGAAAACTGTGAGGTGTCGGCCAGTTATGCCTCTTATGTGTAATGGAAGCGTGTTGAACATTCTCGGGACTCTGATGTTGATAGAGTTCTCTCTCAGAGTACCTATTGCACCTCTACTTTTCAACGGGGGTATTCTGCGCATCCTGCCATGCCTTCTGGTCTCATGTGATGTTATTTCTGTGTGCAGGTTTGGGACCAGCCCCTCTACTATTTTTCATGTGTAAATTATTATGCATCTCTCCCGCCTGCGCTCAAGAGAATACAGGTTTAGACTCTTTAGTCGGTCCCAACAGTTTAGATGTTTTACAGAGTGGATTCTAGCAGTAAATGATCTCTATACGCTCTCCAGGTCAGCAATTTCTCCAGCTTAGAAAGGGGCTGTCATTGTGCAGCAGTATTCCACTCTAGAGAGCACTAGCGTCTTGAAAAGTATCGTAAATGATTCTAGCAGTAAATGATCTCTATACGCTCTCCAGGTCAGCAATTTCTTCAGCTTAGAAAGGGGCTGTCATTGTGCAGCAGTATTCCACTCTAGATAGCACTAGCGTCTTGAAAAGTATCGTAATTATAGCATCTCTATATATATTATATATATTAAATTATAGCATCTCTATATATGCTATAGAATATAGCATCTCTAGATTGAAAAGTTCTTGTTATCTAACCTGTCTTTTTTTTTTTGCAGTTGTGGCTCCTACTTTATTGTTTACCTAGCAGCTAATAGTTAACCAGGATTTAGTCAACTGTTGTGAAGTGTCATCTTAGAGAGGGTTCGACCTTGTGGGAACCTTGATACCAGCCTAACGTATATACATACATGCACAGACTACCTATCTCCTGACAAAACCAATTAAAAATATACAATTACCTCCCAAGCATTTTGTCTAAGTTTTGCTATTCTTTTCATAAGCTTCTTGTAACCTTTCCCTACTTTTCTCGCTATCTATTTAAATTCTTTCATTGTTGGATCATGAATATTAATCGTGACCTGAAACCTCAAACTGATGTCAACAACGCTCAACAATTTCAGCTGATGCTACAGCTTCCTTCGACCCCCAGATGATGTAGTACTCGCTATGAGGCAGCTAAGTACGCGGAGACCAAATATGATACAAAACATTGCTTAATCCAAACCATATAAAACAAATCATCTAAAAAATGAATAAAACTAAATTCTCCACTCTAGGCGAGTGCATGTTGCACACCCATGATGGATGGGAGCCGGTCGGCCGAGCGGACAGCACGCTGGATTTGTGATCCTGTGGTCCTGGGTTCGATCCCAGGCGCCGGCGAGAAACAATGGGCAGAGTTTCTTTCACCCTATGCCCCTGTTACCTAGCAGTAAAATAGGTACCTGGGTGTTAGTCAGCTGTCACGGGCTGCTTCCTGGGGGTGGAGGCCTGGTCGAGGACCGGGCCGCGGGGACACTAAAGCCCCCCGAAATCATCTCAAGATAACCTCAAGATAACCCTATACTATTTTATATTGTGCTTACATAACAAAATAAGACATCATGACCCCCAGCAAACAGACTAATATGCAGAAGAAGAAGCACAACACGGCGCCTGCTGGCAAGCAGACCAATAACAAGGGCGGGCTTGTGGTGGAGTATCCAGTCTTCATTAGTGAACAAGCCACAGCGAGGCGTAATCCCTGTGTCCGAATTCATTACTTGAGAACAAACTCTCCCAGCTTATGTGTGTAACTTCCCGCCCCCTCATGTGAGTCCAAGGGGTGGATGGTACTCAGTGGTTAAGAATACAAGTCAGGGACGTCGAATGTCAATTACGTTTAATTGAAGAACTACAGCGTAAAGCCCATTTTATGAAGTCACTAAACTGAGAATTTGAGCAGAAAATCGAACACATGTACCCCTTCACTTATTGTGTTGATTTAGGGGCGACGACCCCTTCAATTGAGGATACAAGTCACTTGGTACAGAAGACGTATCGCATTCAGATATTTCTACCAGTTCGGCCACAAAATTTATACGTTTGGTATTTAAATCATAGGTCAACACTAAAACCACAATACAATAATGATATTAACCGTTCTAAACTATTAACCGTTTTAACTATTAAAACATGTACTTAGCAGGCATATTGTTATTAAATGAAGCACTGTGATATGATACACATGTGGCCTTCATCAAAACAACGCACGCTTGTGTAAACACAACACGTCACAATTTTCACAAACAAGATCGAAAACATCGAGCTCACGACCGTTGCAGGTTTTGGGTAAACTTCTATTATATGTTATTTGATACTTATAATTGGATATATTAAACACCCAATAGGTAATATTAGTTAACAAAAACGACGTCAGACTCTACACACCTGACTCCTATATGCCCTTTGTATTAAGAATTGTGGGCACTCTTTTATTTAAGCTCTAGGTAGCTTTCACAATCGTCTTTTCTTCGAGGACTAGAATTAATCAAACGAAACATTGTAATTTCCACTATATTGATACCAAATTGATTTCAATTCCGGTATATTGATACCGCTATATATGAATAAACACTTTTTTGCTCAAAGACACATATAAATGATTAAAATCTGAAAATGGGTGGGTGGCATTCTAGACCACTTGCGTTTGTTTCAGCGTCTCCCCCGCCTGGTGCACGTCGTCTCTTGTCACACATTTGTTATCTGATCATAACCCAGGATTGACAACTGTATCAGAAATACTTTCCTGCCCGGGGTTGGGGTGGAGGATTTAAACGTAAGCGGCTCTTGTGTGACATGAAGACATTGTTGCTCATATGTGAGAGTTGTACAGCACATATGATCCCTCCACAGTCGAAATATTTATCAACAAACTAGAATATATCATTCAGATTTCAGATGTTCCTTGATCCTTTAGGTAGGCTCCCGATACTATCCAATAGCGAAAAATTAAAGAATACTAATAAACACTATGCCTGTTACAATGACTCTAAACTGCATACTATCAAACACACTGCCAGAAGAGAGTTTGACTTGCATACTGGGGAACTCACACGACAGAAATGCTTAAGCTCTTTCAAAGAACTCTAACCAATGTGAGGAGCACATGATGAATAACTGAGAAATTTTGTTTCCCAGTTATCCATTACAATTCTCCGTTCAGTTATCTGTCACAGTTATCTGTTCCCAGTTATCTTGCACAGGCAAGATAACTGGCAAGTTTTTGTTAACAGTCTAAACTCTCACGCCTCCTCAACCAGGCATGGAAGAATAATTTAAGATATAAAGAATCAAAGGGGATAAGTTCGGCCAAGTGTCCTTCTTCATCCACCACACAGAGAAAACGAGTTCGTCGATGCTTGGGCATCCACCTCTAGCTTCAATATTCTTCCAATAGAAACACAATTAAAAGTAAATGCTGGTCATGGCTGTAGAGAAAGGCTCGTTGACTTCATGCACCAAAAGGAAGATTAATTCAATGCGCTATTTACTGACGTTGAGTTACTCCGGGCCCTGAACAAAGCAAGTAAGTAATTATCGAAAGAAGGCACCGCCAGGAAGACTATGTAGCATCATAAAATGTGCTGGGTATTCACTGGGCGCTAAATATAACTGAAAGATGCCAATATCGCATAAGTCGATAAGATAACAATATCAAAAAAGCGCATAAGTCGAACGATATCAAGGTATCCGAGTCACCAAGAATTCTATCGAGGAACAAGTGACCGTGAGGGACAGTTGGGAACCAAGACACATGCTCGTCCTGGAAGACGGACATTCAACAAGGATATGTACGACCGTAAGAGGGACAATGCAGTTTGGACAATAAGAAGCTGGGCGGCGCTCCATTATGTGCCGTGAGTTAAATATGTATAGCCAATACGTAACCACATAGAGTCATTCTGACTGCCAGTTATTATGGTAGGAAGAAGGCCACAAGGACACATTACTATTTAGAGCACGCAGTTTGTTACCAGTAACATATGACCAACGACCCTGCTAACAGGCAAGAATTGAGGATTAAAAACTGGGTAGAAGCCGATAGGACCAACTTTATGGGAGATAAGACAAGTTTGGATAGCCTCCTTAGAGGCAGCGTCCGCACGCTCATTTAAGGACACATCAATAGGGCTGGGAACTCAGCAAAACACCACTGTCTTAAATCTGTTGGAGATAACAACACCAATGTTGAATCTCGACTACCACAGGATGGACTGGATTAAAGGACTGCAGAGCCATGAGGGCACTGCGAGAGTCAACTACAACAACAAAAGAGGATTGACAGCGGTAAAGCAATTGACGAAGAGCATACAAAATAGCATAAAATACTGCCGTGAAGATGCTAGTATCTGGATGCAAGCGAGACACATAGGTGTGGTCAAGAAAAACAACAGAGTGTCCTACACCGTCTGTAGACTTGGACCCATCAGTGAGACGGAAAATGAACGGAAGTGTGAAGAAAAGTGTTCAGGGAAAGGCGTTTCAGAACTGTAGGAAGGTAAAAGCTTTAGTTGCGTGGGTCAAAGTCTTACAAAACTTAGGAAAGGGGGACACTCCACAGGATGTAGGATGGAACGACACGAGGTAACAATATTGGTAACACTAACCAAAAGAGATCTTATAGGCTAGACAACCGTACAGAAAGAGGGAGGTGGTGAAGAGGAACAGGGACCATAGGAGGCACACTTCATCCTGTTTATGAAGTGTGGCCTCATATCTGTCCAAGTGATAACCTTTTCTTTTATTTCTCTCTTTCATTCTCTTGCTCATGTCGACGGTGGTAATTAGTGCCCAGTGGTCACTACATAAGTTGTACACAATGTGTGTACTGGCATCCGTGTCCTTGCATTCAGCAGGAGAGCATAGTCTAATCTTCCTCCTCTGAGGTGAGTTGGCTGTTCATCACCCAGGACCCTGAGGTTTTCACCTCCCCTGACAAAAAGTGACAGTTTCCGTCCATTGACATTGGGCTGATGACAGTTGGCACCGAAGTGTGGGTGTCTGGCATTAAGGTCACCGACCAGCAGGGTAGGTTCTTCATTAACAATTCAGGCAGTGTGTCAAGGTCAAGTTTACTCTGTGGCACATATAGGTTGATTATATGTAGGGCATTATTGTTTAAGTAAAGGGTTAGTTCCAGTGATTCAAACTCATCCCCCATGTGCAGTCATCAATAATCTGTGCGGGAATGTTGTTTATTTTACAAGTGATGAGACCCCGTTTTCTTTCCCCAGAGGGTAGGGAGAACTTGCGATAACCGCTGAACCTTGGGTTGAAGTCATCACCTACCAGGGAGTCAACTGCTGGCGGCCGTGGAGTAAAACGTCTGCCGACCCTCCGTGGCTGTTGGGTTGTTTGCCATTTTGGTCGCTAGGTGGTGGGGTGTCTCTGCCCCCCCCCCCCCAGTTTGTGTTGCTGCTCGGCTGCGTTTTGACGTGGCAAGTTTGACATGGGAGCCTTCCCGCCGTTGTGCTGTGAATTCCGTGGGCTTGGAGTTCACTAGTCAGGCTGGATACTCAGACGTGGAGCTGGTTATGTGTGACATGCTTCGTGTCCCGGTGGAGGCTGTCTTTGGTATTGAGCTTGTTACTGCCCACCGGGTTGTTCTCAAGTTCGGTGGGAGGAGAGTACCGTGACTTCCTCCGTCGGTAAGAGGGGCGTACGTTGTCGTTGCGGGTGATACCGGCTCTGTGGCGATCTCGGATCATAGTGGTGCCCTGACTTACGTCAGCATCCATGGTGCGCCCCTGGAGTTTCCTGACGACCTCCTATGGCGTTACTTCGGGGGGTTTGGTACTGTTGTCAGCGTGCGGGTGAACACGCTCTCCTCGGGTCGGTATGCTGGAAGGCGAACGAACATTCGCACGTTGGGAATGCGCCTGCGGTCGATATACCTTCTTCTGTCCGGCTTATGGGATACTACATCCGGGTGTATTATGCCCGGCAGCCTCGTACCTGTTTCCGGTGTGGCATGTTGGGGCATAGGCTGCAGGGTGCTCTGCTACCCCAGCTGCTCCTGTCAACTTGTTCCGAGAAGAGGATTTCCCGCCGTTCCCGCTGGAGGCTGCCTCTGGAGATGTTGTGGAGGTGCGTGTCCCGTTCGCTATTGCAGCTCCCCAGGCGACGCCTGACGTTCCTCCGGTTGTTGCCGGCCCTCCTCCGGGTATTGCGGTACCGTCGGTTGGTCTGCTTAATCTGTCCCCTGTCCTCGCTGCTCCCGTGGGCTTTCCTGGTGCTCCCTGTGTGGCGTTTGCCTTCTCCCTCGTCTTCGGATGCTGCGCCTGGCTTGTGTCCGTGTCTCGGGTCCCGGATGTGCTGGGTGCTGGGGTATCTGTGGAGCCTCCTGCGGTGTGTGTCCCGGTTCCCCCTGTGGTGGAGGCGCTGCCGTTCTGTCTCGGGCGTTGGTTCGTTTGGCTCGTGGTGTCCGTGTTTCTGGGTCCGCTTCCGGCCCTGACGATATCCGGCCGGTGCCCAAACGTTCCCGGCGTTTGTCTTCTGCCTGGCTAATATTGGTGACTTTAGTGACTGTGAGTCTTCGGGTGTTGCCGGTGTCGATACGGATACGTCCATGTCTCCACAGCTAGTGGTGGCGGAGGGCCATGTGCCTGCCGTTGCTGGTGCCTGTGTCTCAGACGTGCCTTCATTTCTTTCTCACGCAGGGTCTCTCCACAGTGGGGGGTGGTGCTTCCGCTGCCATGGATGGTGTGGACTCGGGTGCGGGGCGTGGCCTGGTAGTGACGTTACGAGGGATGCACACCGTCCGGATTCCCTGCTGTCTTCTGGTGGTGTGCCCGGGGCCACGGGTGCCTCTGTGGTGGTGCCCTGTGGCCCGTTCGCTCCTGTGAGGATGCGAGTTGGGGTCCTGGAGGACGTGTTGCCAGCGTCTGTGATGCCGCTGGGTCACTGGACGAAGATTGCCGAGTTACAGCTGTCTGACGGGCCAGAGAACTTTCGTGGTGGCAGTTCCCTTCCTGTCGAGCCTGTGTGGCGACTACTCACCTCGTGGGTACTTCCATTTGGGTCCCCTGCTTTGTGGGTGTTTGTTGCCCCGGTTTCGGATGTTATGGACTCCCCGGTGGGTGGACAGGACCCTTGGTGGTGGTGCTCTGGGAAACATTCAATGTATGGTTCCCGCCGGCCCCGGTTCCGGCAGTATGTACCCTGATTTCCTGTGTATTTGCTCTGCGAATGCTGTTGTGCCTCTCTGGCTGCTTGTTTTCCCTGTTTTATTTTTGTGCTTGTGCCTCTCCCTTTTTGCGTTTCCTTGCCGTGGTGGCGTCTTAGTTTCTACTGCTTGGCGTCTCTCGTTTCGCATTTTGGTTTGGGTTTTTGCCTTTCCTGGCTTCGCGTTTCACCTTACTGGGTACGCCGGGGCGCATCCGATCCTACGAT
>WNGS01162647.1:928185-943428 GCA_020271785.1 Procambarus virginalis | reverse complement strand
TTGACAACATATTCATTTATTTTATAATATTATGTATGTATCAATTATATTAGTAACTACATTATTTCGGTTTATGCATGTAAATCTGGTCATTCCTTAATTTTGTTAAGTAATTCCCATTATATGTCTCCATGTAAGTAAGATTTTTATTAAGTAAAAACTGTCGCTTAAAATGTTGGGCAGAAGCAACATCGGCTTCTGCCGCTGGAACATTATTCAGTAACTGTTTGGACACTGGAAGGATCACATCTAGGAGTAAAATCTGTAACATTAGATCTATTCTGTTCTGTTGTAATATGTTAGTCTGTGGAGACAATTTTATTTTGATTTACATGTGATTTCCCATTTGTTGATTTACCTATAATATTGATAATTAACTTGAGTATATTTATAATATATATTTATTTTTAATCGAGTGATTTCTTAGTCCAAGGGGGTGATTAATTTTAAATCTTGCCTGTACAAACCATGGGATTATACTGGTGACCCACCTTGAGATTGCAGCATCGGTAAATGTCCCAAGACTACAAGGTTTTGTTGCTGTACGGGTCACGAGCATTAATGAACGATTTGTAACAGTGATTTTTGGGGTCTGGCCGGGAGATATTGTTCCCACATATATTTAACTTATGCTAATCTAACCTTGCCTTCCTAGGTACCAGTGTGCTTAGAAATCTGTATGATTAAGAAACTTGCAATATGCCATGCCAGAGTCAGGCTGTGTAACAAGTAACCTACGTTTCACGATTTTGGAGGTAAGTCATCCAATAATTTGTTTGTGCAGTGTGACCATGCAAATTTTCAGTGTCGTGACAATTTAAAGTGAAGTGTAGTACCGTGCCAGCCTGTTAATTATTTTTGTCAATCAAGTGCCAAGTGTTAATTAATCATGGAGGATCAAGTGTTGTCGCTGTTGGAAAGTCCAGACTTTGAGGGAATTAAAAACCTAAAAAAGTCTGCCTTAATAAATATGGCAAATAAGTTAGAATTAACAGCCAAAAATAACATGACTAAAGCACAAATTCTGAGTGATAGTGACACATTTTGTAGAAAATGAGGAGTTAGGAGAAGAATTTCTGGAGAAAGTAAAGGAGGCGACTAGTGAGCAAATTGCTTTAAGGTGTCTTGAGTTAGATGCACAAGTAACGTATGCTAAACTTGAGGCTCAAGAAGAAGAAAATGAATTTGCAAGGCAACAGAAAATATTAGAACTTGAAGCTCAACAGAGGGAGCTTGACACTAGACGTTTAGAGATTGAGGCACAGAATAGTAGAATTGTAGTGCAATTGCAGCTGGAAGCCTCAAATAAACAACAGTTAGAATTTCAACAACAAATGGCAGAGGTTAACCACAGACTTGAAACACAGCGTTTGGCAGCTGGGCATGGTAATACGAGCAATGTTTCTAATAGTAGTGATAATAATCCCATAAGGATGAATAAATACATAGTTACCCAAGTTCAATGAGGAGGATCCCGAGTTTTTTTTCTCACATTTTTCTAAGATTGCAGTCAGTAAGAACTGGCCAAGGGATCAATGGGTCGCAATCATGCAAAGTCAGTTAATTAAAAGGATGTAGTCAGGAGGTTTTTGCATCCTTGCCTGATGAGAATAGTTTTGACTATGAGTTTGTTAAGAAAAGCATCTTAATTGCTTACCAATTAAATCCAGAAGCACACAGACAAAAGTTTAGGAACCTAAAGAGGGTAAGTGATCAGACAATAGCAGATTTCAACCGTCTCAAAGTTAATTACTGCAACAGATGGTTAAAATCACTTTCAATAACCGAGTATGATGCTCTTAAGAATCTTCTTATAACAGAAGAAGTGATGTCTTGCCTCCCATACAAATTGTCTACTTTTATGGCAGAACAGAAAAATATAACAGACATTTATGAGCTGTCTAAGCTCGCGGATGAGCATGAGTTGTTGACTAAGGCCCAGTTTAAGGCCCAATCACCTAAGTTTAACCGTAGAGTAAATTATAATGCTCACCGAACTCCTTATCAGTATAAATCCAATCCTAGTGCTCCAGTTACTCCCATGAACTCTTCTCTTATTAAACCTAAAGTTGTTACTCCATTGCCAGGGCCATCTAATCCTAGTAATGTTAATTCTAAACCTGCAGTTGGTTCCACAGGTGTGTCCACTGTCAGGCATTGTACACATTGTAAGAGAAGTTGACATGTGATTGCTTCTTGCTATAGTTTGCATCCTGAATTATGGCCAACTGGTCTTATTATGAGTAGAGGATTGCAAACTAATAATTCTCCATGTACTACAGTCAATCCCCATTGGATGGCTGAATTTAAACCATACATTTCTACAGGTACATTATTGTGTAAAGATGGTAGTAGTAAAACTGCTCAATTACTCCGTGATACTGGAGCGTCACAGTCTCTTATTGCCCAGAATGTATTTGCAGATGTTGACACCTGAGATCTTGGTGAAGTTGTGCTTCTCCAAGGTATTGCAGGTAGTGTGCAACAGGTGTCTTTAATGTAAATTAACCTTGATTCTAATTTTACTTCAGGATGGTGTAATGTTGGTGTAAGTAAACAACTGCCCATTCCAGGGGTAGATATTATTCTTGGTAATGATTTTGGTAACCGAAAGGTTGAAGGGACCAAGTGCCCCATAATGTTAATTAATCCCAATAATGTACTAGATTACCCAGAAGTAGATGATGGCATTATTTACCCTGCTTGTGTTGTAACTAGATCAATGAGAAAAACAGGTGAGAGTAATCCTGTCTTCACTATGGTAGCTGTTCCCAAGACCAGGACCCCTTCAGTAAAGGAGTGGGAGGTGGATCTTGAAGATTCTTCTATGACTCGACTGGATGATGAGAGTGAGGCAGTGGTAGAAGCCCCGCCGAACCTAAACCACAAGGAAAGTGAAGGTGAGGAGGCTGAACAATCTGTACCTTTCCCGCTTGTCTCCCCTAAACCAGTTGTCGAGAGTGAGGCCGAAGTAGCTATGGCTCCATTTTATTTTGATCAATCAGGAAAAGAGATCAAGCTACTAGGTTCTTACCCGCTCGCTACTAAGTCTGAGTCATTGCCCTTAAGTGTTATACAGACTACTGATCCTAGTTTACTTGAGTGTATTTCTGAGGCGCCTGATAATGTTGATGCATTGGAGGAAGGGACGGGTTTCTTTTTCAAGGATCGACTTCTGATGAGAAGGTGGAGACCAAAGGGAACTCCCTCATCAGATGATTGTGAGACCAAAACCGAACTAGTTGTCCCCAATGTTTATCGTAAGCAGGTCCTGCAGGCTGCACATGAGGACCCCATGGGAGGTCACCAAGGTATCACAAATATATACCATAAAATATGTAAATATTTTTACTGGACCAAGCTAAAGAAAGATGTGGTCAGGTATTGTCATAAATGTGTACCCTGTCAAATTGTTGGAAAACCAAACCAATCTGTGCCTATAGCACCATTGCAACCTATTGTAGTTCCTGATGAACCATTTTCTCATGTTGTAATAGTCTTAGGTAAAGGACCTACACAATCTAAGTCGGGTAACATTTTTATGTTTACTCTGATGTGTATGTCAACGAGATTTCCTGAGGCATATGCCTTAAGAAATACCAAGAATCATAATATCATCAAGTGTCTTGAACGATTTTTCTCCTTGTTCGGAATGCCTAGAGTTATCCAGAGTGACAATGGGGGAAATTTTTGTTCTAAAGTTTTTAAAACTTTCTGCAAATCCAAAGGAATTCAGCACACATTTTCCAATCCTTATCATCTACAAAGCCAAGGTGGGCTTGAACGTTTTCACCAGACATTGAAACAGATGTTAAAGACGACAGGAGAAACTTATCCACGTAATTGGGATGAGAATCTCCCTTTTGTGCTGTTTGCTGCCAGAGAAGGGTTACAAGCGTCATTAGGGTGTTCACGTTTTGAGCTCGTATTTGGTCACCAAGTGAGAGGTCCGTTAAAAATGCTCCAAGAAAAGTTGATGGGAGATGTCTCTGTTCATCAGAGTGGTTGGTACTTGAGTGAGGTCAAGGATAAGTTGTGTCAGGCTCGAGAGTTGGCGAAGAAACATCTGAAACAGACTCAACAAGCCATGAAACAAAGATATGACAAAAAGTTCAGGGCTAAGCTCAGGTCGTTTGCTGTCGGAGATTTGGTGTTGGTGTTGAAACCTCGTTAGTGGACTTCCATGTCCCATAAGTTTGACGGACCCTACCAAGTGGTAGAGAAGGTGGGAGACATAACTCACAAAATATTTAACCCTACTTTTTCAGAACATAAAATGAATGTGCATATTAACAGGTTAAAAGCGTATGTTGTACCGGAAGTGGTAGCTTGTTCTATTAGGTAAGAGTTACCATCTGAGGGAAATTGTAGTGAAGAAAATGATGTTAATATTCAACTTCTCAGTTCCAATGGCAGGGAGATGCTATGTCATTTACAGGAGGAGCAACGTGATGAGTTCCAGGTTCTGCTGGACAAACATACATCTCTGTTTGGGGAGGTTCCCACACAGACCCACCTCATCACACACGGCATTCAGCTCCTGGACAGCACTCCAATTAGACAACATCCTTACCGAGTGAATCTAGAAAAGAGCAAACTTATACAACGAGAAGTGGACTATCTGCTCCAGCATAATTTCATTCGGCCAAGTCAAAGTGCTTGGAGCTCTCCTTGCTTATTAGTGCCAAAACCAGGGGGAACGTGGAGGTTGTGTGTAGATTATCGGAAACTGAAAAAGAGCACTACTGTTGATGTATTTCCATTACCACTGTTGGAGGAGTGTAATGAATCAATAGGACATGCTAATTATGTAAGTAAACTTGATTTATCTAAGGGATATTATCAGATTGCCTTAACTGATTATGCTAGGGAAGTCACTGCTTTTGTTACACCTGATTGTGCATATGAATTCAATGTCATGCCATTCGGTTTGAGGAATGCACCTGCCACTTTTTAAAGACTCATGAATTTCTTACTCAAGGATGTGCCAGGTTGTAGGGCCTACCTTGTTTTATACAGTAAGAATTGGGCAGATTATCTTTCAGGCCTTAAGCAATTGTTTACGGTGTTGAAAGACGCTAATTTAACAATGAATATGAATAAGTGTAGTTGGGCAAGAGGTACTATAACCTATCTTGGGCATGAAGTAGGAAAGGTAAGATAATTCCTTTATAAGATAAGATACAAGCCATTGTGGACTACCCAGTGTTAACCAGTAAGAAGGGAGTCCAAAGATTTATCGGTATGTGTGCTTACTATAGGCGGTATTGTAGAAATTTTTCGACAGTTGCTGCCCCATTGACAAATTTGTTGCGAAAGCAAGTAAAGTTTAAGTGGACTCAAGATTACGAGAATTCATTTCAGAACTTAATGGGCATATTGTCAACGTCACCTGTTCTTGCTAGTCCCCAATTTGCCAAATCTTTTATTTTACATATTGATGCTTCAGATGTTGGAATAGGTGTTGTGCTTATACAAGTTGGTCAAGATAATATTGAACATCCTGTATATTATTACTCTAGAAAATTTAATTCAGCCCAGAAGAACTATTCAGTGGTAGAAAATGAGGCGTTGGGTCTGATATTGTCAATAAAGAAATTTGAAATTTACCTTTCAGGTAATAAGGTGCTAGTGTTTACTGACCACAATCCCCTTGTATTCATTACAATGATGAAAATCAAGAACCAACGAATTCTGCGCTGATCATTGTTTTTACAAGAATTTAATGTGGAGAGTAAACATATTCCGGGCAGGCAGAATGTCATTGCTGATACTTTGTCCAGAAGTTTTGTATATGATGTACCATGAGTGAAATATTCTCTTACTTAACATTTTTACTTCGGAAAAAATGCCATTGATCTTCAATCCATTGCATTTTTTTCTTTCGAGGTGGAAGTGTTATGTACCCCTATTGGATACGTATATAAAATAAGTACTATTTCCATGCATCATTACTTGTATGTGTTATATATATATCATTAATTGTATGTAAATTATATTGTATGTAAATTATATTACTTGTATGTATATCAGTACTTGTATGTACTTGTATGCTTATATCAGTACTTGTATGTACTTGTATGCTTATATCAGTACTTGTATGCTTATATCAGTACTTGTATGCTTATATCAGTACTTGTATGTACTTGTATACTTATATCAGTACTTGTATACTTATATCAGTACTTGTAAGTACTTGAATGCCTATATCAGTACTTGTATGTACTTGTATGTTTATATCAGTACTTGTATGCTTATATCAGTACTTGTATGCTTATAGTACTTGTATGCTTATATCAGTACTAGTATGTACTTGTATGCTTATATCAGTACTTGTATGTACTTGTATGCTTATATCAATACTTGTATGTACTTGTATGCTTATATCAATACTTGTATGTACTTGTATGCTTATATCAGTACTTGTATGTTCTTGTATGCTTATATCAGTACTTGTATGTTCTTGTATGCTTATATCAGTACTTGTATGTTCTTGTATGCTTATATCAGTACTTGTATGTTCTTGTATGCTTATATCAGTACTTGTATGTTCTTGTATGCTTATATCAGTACTTGTATGTTCTTGTATGCTTATATCATTACTTGTATGTGCTGATATGTTATATTGTGGTGGTGATCCGTGGGCGGACCAAACCGTGGGAAACCGTTATTATATTTTTTTTGTGTGTCAGCTTCCCGTGAGAAAGTTATAGTTTTGTGCTGATCACTTATTGGCAAGACTGTGGGAATCGTTATTATTGTCCACCATGACGGCAATATTTGTGGGTTATTAATTCCTGCCATGTTGGCAGTTGACAACATATTCATTTATTTTATAAATATGTATCAATTATATTAGTAACTACATTATTTCGGTTTATGCATGTAAATCTGGTCATTCCTTAATTTTGTTAAGTAATTCCCATTATATGTCTCCATGTAAGTAAGATTTTTATTAAGTAAAAACTGTCGCTTAAAATGTTGGGCAGAAGCAACATCGGCTTCTGCCGTGAGAACATTATTCAGTAACTGTTTGGACACTGGAAGGATCACATCTAGGAGTAAAGCCTGTAACATTAGAGCTATTCTGTTCTGTTGTAATATGTTAGTCTGTGGAGACATAATTTAATTTTGATTTACATGTGATTTCCCATTTGTTGATTTACCTATAATATTGATAATTAACTAGAGTATATTTATAATATATATTTATTTCTGGGGGGAGCCCCGTCGGCTCTCCGGAGCTGTCCCAGGCTAATATGCTAATGTCAGACTTTGGCATCAGTCATGTGTATGGAGTTCTTAGGCCTACCGGGGCAACCCGTCCTCGCAAATTTAATAAGTCAATATTGACTTATTAGTTGCGTGCATAGGTGACATATTTAAAATAATAGTTTCCCTTGAAAAGCTTCATAGAAAACACCGACCTTACCTAACCTTGTTAGTATGTTAAAATAAGCATCTTATAGCTTCGTAATTACAAGTGTTACTTAACCTATTATAGGTATAGGTTAGGTAATAATTGTAATTACGAAGCAATAAGATGCTTATCTTAACATACTAACAAGGTTAGGTAAGGTCGGTGTTTTCTATGAAGTTTTTCAAGGGAAACTATTATGTTAAGTATGTCACCTATGCACATATTTAATAAGTCAATATTGACTTATTAAATTATTAAATTATTATTGACTTATTAGATGAAATTTGCGAGGACGGGTTAACCGGGGACCACAGCCAGAACCGGGCCCCCTCAGAGAGGCAAGGGGAGCAATGGCCTATAGAAGCCCCCGTGTAGTTGGAAGCATTCTATGTCTGCCATCGACCGGGACAGGCACCCAGAAAGGTAAGCGCCTCAAAACAAACCCCTATTCTGGTTAAAATTGCTACCAAAAGCCGAACTAGTGGATAGAACTCCCCAACAGAAAAACAAGCAAACTAGTATGACGTCACACGTCACCGCGCCGCTGTCTGCGCAGCTCCCCCCTCCCCGAGAGAGGGGAAGGGAGAGCCCCAGACCTCTCACGCCGGCTATCCACCTATCAGTTCTTTGGCTGATGCTATAGGCACCGGTTATGTGCTCCAGCTCCAGTGGTTGTTTCAGCACTGTACCTAGAGTGTGGTGTCTGTCTTCTAGGTGGTGCGTGAGCCGGGCGTGTTTCTCCAGTAACCGGGCTGCATGCGCCTAGGGTTCCCTTCCCTAGGTGCCCTGTAAGTACTGCCCTTGGGGCTTGGGGCCACCTTCCACAAGTTCCTTGGGTCCTGCCCCTGCTAGGCCGTTTACTGCTTGGTTTTCGGCCGCTCTTTGTGTGCTCGGGTGTTCTGTCTCCCTTGTTCGCCTTAGAGTAAGGGGTAGTTCTGCACTGGTGGGGCGCAGGGTACTGTGCAGCTTGTCTTTCCCATTACGGCGGCCGGCTCTGTTCCGCTTGGGTACGCTGTCCTCTTGCGGGGTTTTCTTTTTCTTTTTGTTATCAACCTGCTGGGGGGTCTGCCTTCGTTCTTGCCCCTTGTGTCCCTTGTGTTCTTAGTATTTCTGGTGGTACCCCCTGCTAGGTCCCCGTGAGTGTACGCGTCCCGGGGATTCAGCTCTTAGAAAGTTGTTTGGTAGCTTTGGGTGCCGGTTAGCAGTACCCTGCCTTGGATTACCTGAGCGTGAGTCCTCTTATAGTAAACGCTCGGGACCCTAGGAAACCCCTGGGGGCGCATGGGTCCGATGGATGTCACCTTGGAGTCCCCCCTCGCTTCCAGCGAGTTTGAGAGTTGCTCACCCCTTGTCTCTGGGTGATTCTCTGTTTTGCCTCCGTCTGCTGCCTGTGGGGTCGGTGACACCTTCGACCAAGAGTCCTGCGAGTTTGTTGCTCGTTGTGGCTCGGTTACCCAGTTGTGCTGAGTAAGCGGGTACGAGCAGCAGGGGCGTTGCACTTGAGCTTTGGTGGTGGCAACGCTCTCGTGGTTACTCCCTGGGAGCCCCGGGGCTGCCCCGTTTTGGTTCTTGTTTTTCCCCTGGATTCCCCTTCCTGCTTGCATCCGGTTCCTTACCGTCTGTAGGTTCAGGGCGGGGTTTGGTGGTGTTGAGACTCGGGCAGTCTCGGGGAAATCCCCTTCCGGGGTAGTGTCGGGGGCATTTGAGCCTGTTCCTCCAGCCGTGTTACAAGAGTGCCAATGGGCTCCCTTCCTTTGTGTTTTCATGGCTGCCCCGGTTTTTTGGTACGGCCGGGGCTTTGGAGGGACGGCTCAGCCCCGGGGCCTGTCGTGTAGGTTCCCGGGGCTGACTTGGGGTGCCTTGGCCCCGTAGAACCCGTGGGAGTTTTTCTCCCCTCTAGGCGGGGCTTGTGGTTACGCAGAGTGGGTTTTTCCCTCCCCATTCGCCATACGTGCTGTTGGGCGTCGGCCCCTCCCCTGGCTCGGTTCCTTGGCCTTTGAGTCAGTTGGTTCCGTCCTGTGGGTGGATGTTCCCCCCACCCCTTTTTTGGGACGGTGTTTTCGTCATGTTGGGGGGTTCTACATGACTTCTGGTCTCGAGTGCGCCTGCACCTTTGTGTGCCTTCGGGGCTGGTTTTGGCTTCCGTGTTCTCGAGGGGTCAGGAAGGTTTTTCGCTACTTCCCACGTTATTGGAACGTCTGTCGGCTCCTTGTCCTTGTCACCGTTTTGGGCTACTTGTGGCCAGTGGCCCGGTTTGGGCTACTTTTGGCCCGGTTGGGCTACTTATGGGCCGGTTGGGTTACTTTGTAGCCCTGTTGGGCTACTTGTAGCCCTGTTGGGCTACTTGTTGTTGGGCTGCTTGTGGCCCGGTTGGGTACCTTTTTGGGCTCTGTCTTCGCTTCGTTGGCTGGTTTTATTGTTCCTGCTTCGTCTTTTGGCTACTTTTCTAGTGCAGTAGTCCTGGTTGGCGCCTTCCCGCAGAGGGTTGTGCAGTTTAGCCAGCGTGTCATGCGCATGTGCCGTGGTTTGTTTTGGTCTGGGCGGTGTGTTTCAGTGTGGTGTTGGACGCCTTTTTGCTCCAGTGCTTCGCCTCTCGCTCTTCTCCCTTGCTGTGGTATGTGTCCCTTCGCTCCGGGGGTGTCCTGGTTTCCGGTTGTGGGGAGGCCGCCGAGGTTTTCCCTGTGTCATGGGTGTGGACCGCCGCCTTCGCCTCTACCCTGCTCTCCTGCAGGTCCGGCTCTGGCGTCTTCACCTGGCGGTGCTCCCAGGTTCATCTGGGCACGGTTGAGTCGTGTCACGTTCGTGCCACCGTTCACCAGGTGAGTTTCTGCAGTCTGGCGTCTTTTGGCAGGGCGCTGGATGCGGTGTTTATATACCAGTTTTTATTTAGGTATCTTTTTGTACGACTGTGACCGTTCACACGCCAGTGACTGTCCCTTTTTACCCCCTTCCTGTCCCACTCCTGTGCATGTCTAACCCATGCTAGGGTCATTCAGGGGACCCACCTTGGTTAGTGTTATGAGGTGTGCGGGTTGTGGTGTTGGTTCTGTACTCACCTGGTAGGGCTCCTGGCTGTGCTTGCAAGGTTTGAGCTCTGGCTCTTGGGTCCCGCCTATCTGGTAGAACTTGCGGGACAGTACCAGTGGAGTGCAGTGGTGCTATAGGCACAATCGGGGAACACTGTATATCCATCAGAGGTCTGCAGTTGTTACACGACCTACTTGCGAGCATATGCATTATTGCTGGTACTTTACCTTGAGGTAACCTTGAGGTACTTCCGGGGCTTAGCGTCCCCACGGCCCGGTCATCGACCAGGCCTCCTGGTTACTGGATTGATTATCCAGGCTGTTGGACGCGGCTGCTCGCAGCCTGACGTGTGAGTCACAGCCTGGTTTATCAGGTATCTTTTGGAGGTGCTTATCCAGTTCTCTCTTGAATATTGTGAGGGGGATTGCCAGTTATGCCCCTTATGGTACGTCCGTGGACTTCCGGGGCACACTAGCATGCTTTCGAGTAGAAGTTCCGGCCCATCCTGATTGTGGGGAGTATGTGGGCCTGGGGCCACTCCATGCGGCTGCCTGGTGGGCCTCCCTCTGGCCGATCTAGCCTAGCCTCGGGCCGGGCTTGGGGTGTAAATGAGCTCCCAGTACCCCATCCAGCAGGTTTTGAGCGGGATTTCTCCGCCGTCGGTCGCCTGGTGTGCGGGTTCCTGGGCCTGCTGGGTTCTGTCGTGTCTCCGTGGGCCCTATCTGGGGTCTGTCTGCTCCGTTCTCTGCCCTTGCAGAGGCGAGTTGCTATTTACCTGTGGCATGTTGCGGTGGTGCCTGTTGCTGCTACTGCACGTGTGCATTGGTACCATGTTTCACGGTGGCGTGTCCTTATTCCTGGGGTTTTTGTGCTTCTGCTCTTTCGTCCTGCCTCACCCCAGTCGTTTTCCTGACATCTCCTTTGGTCGGTTTTGCCTGCATTTGCTGCTATGTTGGGGGGTGTGGCCGGTTTCCACCGCTTCATTTCCTTGTGCGTTCCTTTGTTTCTTCCTCTGCCGCAGGGGTGTTCTGCGTGTTTTCCTTGGCTTCTTGGGCGTTTTTTCAACCTGTGTCCTGTGGTGTGCTTCTTTGTCACGGTCTGTTGCAGTTGCTCGTACCCCTTGGTTCGGGTACTGTTTCTGACGGACACCCTTCCACCTTCTTTGGCTTTCTAGCTTGCCCTGCCAGTTGGTTTTCGGGGTCTTGCGATGTCTTGCGTCGGACCCGTCATTCTGAACTCCTGGCGGGTTTGCTTGCTTTGAGGAGTTTTTTCTGTTCGGCAGACGTTCTATCTCCTGGTGCCGCCTGAGTTTAGGTGGTCGCGCCCAAGATCTTCCTGCGGCTCCGCCTTTTCCTGGGCTCGGAGGGGCCTTGTCGGGGCTGCTTACGTTCTGCCTCATGGTCTCGCCTCCGGTTGGTGGTCGGGTGGCTTCGTGGTAGGTGTCCCACCTGCGTGTTTCTCTTGGCGGCAGTATGGGGTATTTTGGCGGTCCTTCCTTTTCCTGTCCCTTCTTAGGTGGTTACTCTTGTTATCTTCGGATTGGTTTTCTGGTGGAGGTTGGGGGCCGTCGTCGTGCTACATACTGTCGCCTCTTTTTGTGCGGCGCTGGCGGGGCCGCTTTGGCTTGCTTTCGGTCTTGGTGTTGCGTCTGCACCGTTAGTAAGCTGTCTTGTTCGTCGTTTTCACCTCCGGCCTGTTCATGCGCGGCTTGCACCATCCTGGTCTCTGGTCAGCGTGCTCTGTCTTCTCGGTTGGTAGTGCCCCTTCGGTTCCGGTTTGTTTTTGTCGGCTCTTTTTCCTTTTGTCATTTGCCTCTGAGGGTCGGGTCGCTGTGTTTTCCTGCTTCTTTTGGTTTTGGTTGTTCAGTGGCGGCAGTCTCCGTCTTTTCTGGCACGGGTTGGGGCTGCTGCGTTCTGGAGGGGTCCATGGTTTGTTGGTGTTTCGTTGGCCGGCCGGAAGTGTGTCGTGTTTTTCGTTCAGTGGCGGCCCTCCGCTGTTTTATACTCACCTAATTGTACTCACCTAATTGTGCTTGCGGGGGTTGAGCTTTGGCTCTTTGGTCCCGCCTCTCAACTGCCAATCAACTGGTGTACAGATTCCTGAGCCTATTGGGCTCTATCATATCTACACTTGAAGCTGTGTATGGAGTCAGCCTCCACCACATCACTTCCTAATGCATTCCATTTGACAACCACTCTGACACTAAAAAAGTTCTTTCTAATATCTCTGTGGCTCATTTGGGCACTCAGTATCCACCTGTGTCCCCTTGTGCGTGTGCCCCTTGTGTTAAATAGCCTGTCTTTATCTACCCTATCAATTCCCTTTAGAATCTTAAATGTGGTGATGATGTCCCCCCTAACTCTTCTGTCTTCCAGCGAAGTGAGGTTTAATTCCCATAGTCTCTCCTCGTAGCTCATACCTCTCAGCTCGGGCACTAGTCTGGTGGCAAACCTTTGAGCCTTTTCCAGTTTAGTCTTATCCTTGACTAGATATGGACTCCATGCTGGGGCTGCATACTCCAGGATTGGCCTGACATATGTGGTATACAAAGTTCTGAACGATTCTTTACACAAGTTTCTGAATGCCGTTCGTATGTTGGCCAACCTGGCATATGCCGCTGATATTATCCTCTTGATATGTGCTGCAGGAGACAGGTCTGGTGTGATATCAATCCCCAAGTCTTTTTCTTTCTCTGATTCCTGAAGAATTTCCTCTCCCAGATGATACCTTGTATCTGGCCTCCTGCTCCCTACACCTATCTTCATTACATTAAATTTGGTTGGGTTAAACTCTAACAACCATTTGTTCGACCATTCCTTCAGCTTGTCTAGGTCTTCTTGAAGCCTCAAACAGTTCTCTTCTGTTTTAATCCTTCTCATAATTTTGGCATCGTCCACAAACATTGAGAGAATAGAATCGATACCCTCCGGGAGATCGTTTACATATATCAGAAACAAGATAGGACCGAGTACAGAACCCTGTGGGACTCCACTGGTGACTTCACGCCAATCGGAGGTCTCACCTCTTACCGTAACTCTCTGCTTCCTATTGCTTAGGTACTCCCTTATCCACTGGAGCACCTTACCAGCTACACCTGCCTGACTCTCCAGCTTTTGTACCAGCCTCTTATGCAGTACTGTGTCAAAGGCTTTCCGACAATCCAAGAAAATGCAGTCCGCCCAGCCCTCTCTTTCTTGCTTAATCTTTGTCACCTGATCGTAGAATTCTATCAAGCCTGTATTCTATCAACTTTTGTGTGCCACGGCGTCTGTGTCCGGAGCGCGTTTTGCGTTGATCCGGTTCTGTTCTTCCCGGTTCGCGTGTGATGGTGTCCTGGTTTGTCAGCGGGGTTCTTGCGGCTCAGCTGCCTGTGTTCTTCCTTCATGCCCGTGGCGTTCGTGGCTTTGCTGCTCTTGCTGCCGTCTGAACGACGTGTCCTAGCAGTTTTTCGGGCATGGATCTTCACTGTTCGTGCGGGGGCCTTGCTGCTCGTTGTTCTTGTGTTGTTCCCGGGACTTTTCGGGGCTGTGGCGCCTTGGGTTGGCGTTGCAGCCAGTTATCTCGCTTCCGTGGGGGGTGCGTGGTGTCCGCCTCCAGGTTCCGTCCCTTTGATCTTCCTCTGTGGGTAGCTAGCTCCGGGTAGCCGACGGGGCTCCCCCAGAAAACCAGCGTTGAATGTAATGAAACGCCATTTTCTGGGCGAGTCCCGGAGGCTCCCCGGCAACCCTCCCTCCCTCCGGTCGGCGGTTTCTCGCGTGTTTTGACATCCAGCCTTAGAACTGATGGGTGGATAGCTGGCGTGGGAGGTCTCGGGCTCCCCCTTCCCCGTCCCGGGGAGGGGGGGGGAGCTGCGCAGACAGCGACGGGGTGACGTGTGACGCCATACTAGTTTGCTTGTTTTTCTGTTGGGAAGTTCTATCCACTAGTTCGGCTTTTAGTAGCAATTTTAACCAGAATAGGGGTTTGTTTTGAGGCGCTTACCTTTCTGGGTGCCTGTCCCGGTCGATGGCAGACATAGAATGCTTCCAACTACACGGGGGCTTCTATAGGCCATTGCTCCCCTTGCCTCTCTGAGGGGGCCCGGTTCTGGCCGTGGTCCCCGGTAGGCCTAAGAA
Source organism: Procambarus virginalis (assembly GCA_020271785.1). NCBI lineage: Eukaryota > Metazoa > Arthropoda > Malacostraca > Decapoda > Cambaridae > Procambarus > Procambarus virginalis. Next base: position 928,866 of record WNGS01162647.1, on the reverse strand, counting down.
CTCCATACACATGACTGATGCCAAAGTCTGACATTAGCATATCAGCCTGAGATAGCTCCGGGGAGCCTCTGGGACTCGCCCAGAAAATGGCGTTTCATTACATTCAACGCTGTTTTTTTTCCACCAAGAGGGCTATAAACCCATGGAACCGCCTACCCGCTATAACTTCAAGCCATGTCTTTTACTCGGAAACATTTCGTTCTTCGTCCCTCTTTGTCACTTTATGGTCATCCCTTTGAGTACAAAGATTCCACGAAGCTTTTGGGGTTATTCCTTGACACACTTTTGTCTTGGTCTCCCTTTATCTCTTACCTCCGTGTTGAGTGCTCTAAGGCCCTTACCCTCTTTCGGGTATTGTCCCATACTTCTTGGGGAGCGGATAGGAGCACTCTCCTTGCTTTACATTTCTCTCTCGTCCTATTTAAGCTCGATTATGGTTGCCCTGCTTACTCGTCTGCTTCTCCTTTTGCTCTTCGTTGTCTTGATGCTTTGCACCATACTGGGTTGCGCCTCATTAGTTCTGGTGCCTTCGTTCGATCTGTCCTTAGCTTGTATGTTGAACTGGTCCCTGTCCTCCATGACCGCTGTGATCCGCTATGTCTTCGCTGTATCTGCGCGGTCCTTACAACATCCTTCCTCTCGCACTCTGTTCGTGCTTTAACTTTTACCCCTCCTGCGGTT
>WNGS01162647.1:847364-869734 GCA_020271785.1 Procambarus virginalis | reverse complement strand
TGTGGGAGTATGCCTCCCAAGATCCTCCCACAGTTGACTTGAATGGCTCATTGCAGTGCACAGTGCACTGATCTTCGTGCACAAAGCCTATCTCTCTTAATCCTGGATAGTTTCCTGGCATGTTGGGTATCTCCAGAATGCCCACTTAACCAGGAACACTGTTAAAATACGTAGGCCGCCGTATGTCCAATCAGGAAGTAGATACAGGAAGTTAAACATACTGTCCACCAAGGGTCAGTGAGTACATGGCTGGTGCCCGCTGAGACAGAGGGGAAGGCGCCAGCAGCGTCTGACCTCTGGGGTCAACCGGCGCGATCGGAATAACCGCTATGACGTGTTCATGACGTCACTCCTGCTACTGCTCATCGAACGAGCTAATATGATTGGTTCCCGCTCATTTGCTGCAATGCTATTGGTCAAATTGTAACTTCTTTTGTGTTGTGTGCCATGAGATGCCCGGCACCCTTGCAAACTCATTCACGTGAGAGCGACCATACCCAGAGGACGTGTTCTGTTCTACCGGCCAATAGACTGATCACCGTCTATCCCTCACCGTCAAGTTAACTCAGCGTCTTTGCGATATACCACACACTCGCCAGAATCACGAGTGGGAATATATTGTTTAGAAGCCTAAAGTGACAAATCTCCAGAGCGAAACAGACTGGTATCAGGTAACCTCTGGTGACAAAGATCGTCGTGAGTGACCTAGAGTGAACTAAGGCAGTGCCGCCGCCTAAGTAATCTGTGTGTGACATTACCACAGTGTACAGTGTAGTGCATGGTACCGCCACTCATCCTGGGCGTGTACCTCGAGCGCCCGCCGCCGCCCTCACTCCTACGTGACGTCACCACCTTAGCACCGCCAGTGCCAGTGTGTGCGCGTGTGTCTGTCTGTTAAGCATACAGCACGCCCCTACTCACGAAATCATCTCAAGATACTGCGAGTACCCTCCGTGTCTACGAGCGAAACCAGCTATCAGGCCACCTACGAGTGCTTGTATAAACGAGTCTGAGTGAGTGCGTAAGGAAAGGTACCTTATCTCTAAGTACAAGATCTTGTCATTGTTTATTGTGTCTGTGTTGATCTGAGGGATCAACCACAGTTCTCACCTTCTTATACCTGTCGCAGGTTATAGGTGAATCGACGGTGAATGCGTGTTTATCTGTGTGGTATCACTGCATTTCATTCGTCTGTGAATGTGAGCTTCACATACACCACACATTTAGTTATTGTGTGATTATTATTGTGCATGTTATTGCCTGTCCCATTGACAGTGTATTTGTTGATTTATTGCATAGCATCATTACCGAGTATCCGGTTGGAACTCTTGTGATCCCTTTGCATACCGGCAGTTAGGTTGCCGTGTTAGTGATTGGCTGTCAACTGTGTTAAGTTAGGTGTTTCTCCACGAGTGGATACGAGTCGATTAGCCAGACGTCAAGAGTCTCGCTAATGCAACCATAGCTTTGCTGACGCCAATCGAAAGTAAATCAAGCACCCTGTGTATTAGTGGTTAAGTTAGTAAATAAACTACTGTTAAGTTTATGCGGTGTTTCTGTTGAACCACTTCTGAATACTGCCAATATTACTCCAGCCTTCAGCTCTAAGTGTCTTCAACACCGAGTTGCCTGTAAGTCACTAAACTATAAATTTGATGAGGACCCTAGGAGTCCCTTAGAGTGTTACATCATTGAGGAGATTCCAACGACCAACGTGGAGCAGGACCAGGTGAGGCTAGTCTGAGAAGAGACCCACAAGGACTCTAACTCGACCTTGCTCCCAGGCCCTGTACGGTTGCTCTCGTATTTTCTATTTTGCTAATTCCGACAGCTTCGTGAAGCGTCTGCCACATGTACATTGGCGACGTACGCATTGCAGTCGTGACAGCAAAAAAAAAGAAAACATCCCACAGGTTTAATTTGAGTTTAATTGATTCAGAGGATTGAATGTATTCAATCTCTAATTCTTGATTGAATGTATTCAATCAAGGATGGTTCTAAGACTGCAGTGTGATCAGTTAAATTGGTCGTAGTGACTTGAAGTTGATTAGGCTACTGGTCTCCGATTTGCCACTCAGGCCACATGAACTCATCTTCATCTTTAAATTATGATATCAAAATCATCCTCTGTTGATATGTGGTCTGCTGTAATCTCTAGTATTTTTCACTGGAGTTTTATTATCAGCTGACAATTTTTTTTTGATAATTTATTTGCAGGCATAGGCTTTCTCAGGTTTAATATTAGGCCTGTGAGTAATTTGTCTCCTGCAGAATTGAACAGGTTTATTCCCTGATATTTAGTTGAATTAATGATGATTTTGTAGTAACAGTCAGCACCTGCAAGAATTCCTATGTCGGTGAGGTGATAGGACTTATTTTTTTCGGCTAATTTTATTCCTCTTTTGCTCAGGAATTTGGCAGTAGCTTTGGGACCCCTTATTTGTAGGTCAGTTGGAATTGTATCCACCATGGTGGCTTGTACTTGACAGATGCCGCTGCCAAACGTACTAATGGTTACATCACCTGGTGGACTTGAGGTCCTGTATATGCCAGGAACCCCGTGATATTTAAGGTTCCCTGGGTTACAAGCTTTAATTGTAGATCATCTACTACACTTTAAGTGACAAATGTTCTCTGGGAGCCCTGGGCAAACAACCCTCGGGTTTGGACTCTGGCTCCTTTAGTTTTAATGGTAAATTGGGCATAGCCAAAGTCGTTTTATTTCTTGACTTTGTCGATAGGACATTGATTTTTTGTCGCACCTTGCAGTACTGTACTGTACTACGAATGTTTTCTTCCACCATAGGGGTTTGAAACTTTATTTTCGTGTCCCTGCACAATGCTGTATGATGCTGACCCTAGTTACAGATTTTGCAAGAGTATAGTTGGGTCTCAGATTCACTGGTGTTGTTGTGTTTCCTGAGGCATGTCGTGCAATTTTGCAACTCTTTGAGTCATTTGACATGGGCGTCACTATCAGGATAATTGTTGCAGTGGTACATGGAATATTCCTCTTGGCAGAACATACATGTTCCATAGCTTACAGCACCCTTTGGAGTCATTGCCAAGGGTGGCATATTAAGTGTAGGCTTGGAGTGTCCCAATGTATAAGTGCCCCTACAGCAACTGTTGCACTTTAGTGTTGGAGTAGATTATTTATATTTAGTTGGAGCACTTGTTGTACTCTTTGTTTTATTATTATTACTTGGATCCTCCACGGACTTCGTCGGTTTAGACTGGTCAATTGAAGAACTCGTTGTTGGTACTAATATCTCGTGTGCTCTCATTCGGTTCACCGTCATCCTCAACCCATCAAATATTTCATCCAGGGTGAGGATGTTTGTACAATAATGAAAACAAATGGAGGCTAGAATTTCTTTTGAGAATTTTCTCTGAATCTCTAATTTCAACACCCATTCTGCTCTAGGCACATCTGCCTTGGCAGAAAGTGCTTTGTCTAGAGACTCCACTAGTAGTCTAAATTCTTGAAGAGCTTCAGGTGTTGTTGACCAAACCACACACTAGAAAGTGAGGGGACGACGACGTTTCGGTCCGTCCTGGACTATTCTCAAGTTGATTGAGAATCAACTTGAGAATGGTCTAGAATGGACCGAAATTTCGTCGTCCCTTCACTTTCTAGTGTGTGGTTTAGTCAACATATTTCAGCCACGTTATTGTGACTCCTCATCAGCTTCAGGTATTGTTTCTGGTACAGTTATTGCTCTCAGTTTATAGTAGAGGTTAGCTATAACAATCTCTTTGCTACTATTGTTGACTTCTAGCAACTGTATGGCAGTATCGTGGTCGTCATCACTTGGAATCAGATGATCAATAACTGCCTTTGCTTCTTCCTTAGAGTACTTCGCAAATAAGTTTACAATCTCCATGGTGTAGTGGTAAGACACTCGCCTGGCGTTTCGCGAGCGCTATGCCATGAGTTGGTATCCTGGTCGGGGAGGATTTACTGGGCGCAAATCCTTAACTGTATCCCCTGTTTAACGTAAAATGTGTACTTGGATGAAAAAACGATTCTTCGCGGCGGGGATCGTATTCCAGGGACCTGCCCGAAACGCTACGCGTACTAGTGGCTGTACAAGAATGTATAACAACTCTTGTATATATTTAAAAAAAAATAAAAATAAAAATAAAGCAATTTATTTGTTTTGTTAATGGAACTTTTACAGATCAATAAGGAATCGAACGTGTTCCAGTAACATTCATAGTTTTCGTCATCTCTACCATGAAATTGAGGTAAATCAATGGCAGGAAGACGAACTTCTTTGAATGGTTCAAATATATTGGCTCCACTTGTTGTTAGAGCATTTTTAGAGACTGAGTTTATATATAATTATTCTAAGAACTGTATTAATTTGTCCAGGGCGATCATGGCCATCCTTTTCAAATTGTACCGTTTCGGCATGGAAGGTGTCTAGTTTGTCTGGTTCAGCATTTTCTTGAATGAGTATTTGAAGGTAATTATTTGCAGCCTCGGTAGTTCTTTGTAATTTTTGTGTAGCCACCTCTATGTGACTTTCATGTACTTTGGGTGTCACATTTGACTGGATTAATTGATCACACTTGTTCAGTTGTCGAGTCACATGTCCTTTGTGACTCCCATATAATCTGAGGTACAACATACTGTGATTAGACATTTCGTCTGTTGAACAGGTTGTTGAATTTGGTTTTGTTGGCCCCATAATTTTGTAGTTGAAGTAAATCGGGTATTAGCTCATAACTTTCGAGTAAATATTTAGTAACAATAGCCTAGGGTTATATTCTCAATCACTAGGCTTAAATCCTAATGCTTGTAGAGGTTGGCACAAAAAAATATTAAATCGAATAAATATACAAATGATGTGAGAGGTAATCAGGGTCACTATACGAATTTCTAAAATATAGCTCTTCATTATCGCTGTTGGATGGATATAATATGGTATTATAGAATAATATAAGAATGTTCAACACAACTCGTGTTGTTAATGAATCCTACCCTATTTTGGGTCTGCACACTTGTTTAAATGGTTGCTAGGCTGGAAAATTTTTAGTTCAGCTCTAGACAAGTAATATCCTACGCTGAAACTGGTCAGCACAAGTAACTGGATTGAACTAGGCTGAGCACTACTCAGTTCAACACGAGCCTAATATTGTCCTAACAAGCATAAGGGTTGGCACAAGTAAATTCATTAATAATGTGCAATAAAGAGAATGGTGCACTTTTTTATTATTATTATATTAAATGACTTATTTGGAGAAGTGTATGTATGATTTTAGTATTGGTAATCTCTCATCAACTCTGGTATTTAATAAAAATTTGTTAATTTGTTAATGACCCTAACACGAAATTAACACCACACAATTATTGGATTAACTTATGTGAAAGTATAGTCACAATTTGGTTAGATTTAAAGTGTACATCAACTCTGTGGAAATAAAACACCACCGGTTTCTGTGGATATAATGACGCGCTAATTTTAGTGACCGGAAGTTGTACTATATACCGTTTTTATTGGTATTATTTATTTATTTAGCTCCTATATAACCTGTATTAAGGCTTGGAACAATAATAGTGTAATGTTCAGTAACTCTAATGCGTGCACTGAGGTTGAGAATTGATGAGGTAGGGTAGTGGTAAATGAGCAGTCTGTTTCTACTGCTATTTATTTGTTAAATTATTTAATTATTGATTTTCACTGATTCATTTATGGATCAGGTAGATCCCAGTTCGAAGCACCATAAACATGTGGGGAATTCTGACTCATGGGATATATTTAATTTATTTTAATTTATTTATTTATTAATTGAATTCTAATTTATAATTAATTAATTTATTTATTTCTTACGATAGCTTATCAGACTGTATGTTTTATTGAGTGGACTGTATGAACTTAAATTCTCCCACAAGTCATATCCCTACACAAGTTTAGGGGTGTTTATTAGTAGTAGCCTATCAATCGAAAATTATCGACTGACAGGAAAATTTATACTAATTAGTTAGTTGGTTAATCTACTGGAGTTAGTTTAAATGATTGACACTCTTATTTGATTACAGGACTTCAATCTGGGTTCTAGTGGGACATGTGGGCAATCAGCCAGGTTTGGCCCCTCGTGGCTATGGCGTCCATACGTCCTCACATGCTGCAGCAGGTAGATGTAGCCAATGTCCTCAGGCTGCCACAGATGAATTGCCGGAATGATACAATATAGCTATTGCAAATAACTTCCTAATCACAGATATGGCATATTATTGTTTGTTGCATGAGTGTGAGAGGTTCACCTGATTTTGGGTGATCACCTGCCTCATCACCGGTTGGCTATTGTAATATTGAAGAGCTCTGTAATAAAATGTTAATGTTTTACACAACTGGAAATGAGGTACTCCGTTATTTTGAGGTAGTGGCAGCAGAAGAGCGTAAAGGTTGTTATGCACGTTTCTGCCTAGCATGTTCCCTTACGAGAGATTTGCTGGAAATACAATGCCGTCCCCCTCCTACTTGCTCGCTCTAGTGACGCCACTAGGAACAGTTCAGTTTTCTGTCTATTTATATAATTGTTGATTTTATTGATTATATAATTTAATTCAGTCACGGATAATTTTTTTAATAATACTGTTGGACTGGAGGTTTTATTGATTGTTGGATATTTTAATACTATACTTTCTGGTGATGTGGCAATAATATCCCAAGTTTCAGGGAAATTTCAAATGTTTTCTTTGAATGAATTACTAAATTAATTTGTTGATATTGGTCAATTGATTAGTACATGAGCAGCAATGCAATTATTTGCATATTTTATTATATATGCGAAAGTGTTAATTAAATGTCGCGAAAGTGTTAATTTTAAAAACACTTTCGCGCTCTCGATGCAGTGAAAAAAAACTTGTGCGTGTGTATATACCATCAGTATACACTGAAAAGTGTATACTCTTTTCATTGTTCTGACGTTAATTTTCGATGTACGTATTTCATTTTTGTACCAATGTATTCGCAATAGAATGTTCTAGAAGAACATAAGTATAAAACGTCACATAAGGATGCGTTAGACAGGCAACAAATAAAAAAGTACGTCGATCACTAGCCGTGAGCACCAGACAGCAACAAAATGTTTCTACTATCTTCGGGGTTGTCAACTCCACATTTGTCCTACGGCGTTAATTTTGATATCACTGAAATCGCAACAAAATTCCCTACGCGGACATATGTATATAAATATAGAATCAATGTCGCAGCCCACCCGCAAGAGTGCGCGAAGTGGCCGAAGTGTTACCTGCGGCAGCATATCGGGGAAACCGCATTGAAAAGTGTATATTCTTTTCACTGTCCTAACATTAGTTTTCGATGTATGTATTTCATTTTTGTACCAATGTGTTTGCAACAGAATGTTCTAGAAGAACATAAGTATAAAACGTCACATAAGGATGCGTTAGACCGGTAACAAATAAAAAACTACGTCGATTATACTCGTCGTGTCAATAATACAATTGTTTTACCACGATGATGCAATGCCATGCCGTTCTCTCAAATAAGCTCTTCGGCTATTAGAGAAAACGTAAATTTCATGGCAAACATTTCTAAACTATCCCCAAGTAGATCAAATAGAAAATGAAATTTATACAAATATTTTTTCTCTAGACTCCAGACGGAGTGATTTTGGCGGACACGAGAGAAAACTTGGTAACAATGTCTGGTGCCACCACTGCGTGAAAGTGTAGAATAAGTAAATGGGGGGTCGGTTTTTCCCTATATTCCCTTCACTAATTATGCGGGATGCTATTTCCTCTTTTGTTTAATGTTTCCTTTCCCCTCTTCTCCTTTTTAATTGTCATTTCTCGACGACCTTTTGTAATTCTTAATTATTTTTCTGACATCTTCTGTTCTGACGCTCGGGTGTTTGGAAGATCACAGTCTCTCACCCACAGAACTGTGGTACCTGACGCTTTGAGCGAGGGGACGCTTTTATTGTCAATCCTCGCTGTATTTAATGAACCCGATTTCGATGGACTGATGATTCCTAAGCTGGCGATTGTGTGGCATATACCCACGATGCACCCCTGTGGAGCCTGTCTTGTTGGGTTTCTTATCTTCTACTTGTGGCTCCATGTTGGGAATGGGGGCTTATTTGTGTATTAAATTATTACCTGTTCGTTTATATGCCAATGAATGACCCTCATTTCACTTCCCAGACATGTGGGGTTGGCGACCAAGCCCCGGAGTTAGACTGTGTTGGATGACCAGGCTCTGTAGCCCCTGCTACATTGGCCCCAGACCAAGCTACTCCTTTGCCCCTCCTGACTAACACTGCCCGCTCCCTCTGTGGCAGGGTTGAACCACAAGCCCCCAGTGATGCCCACCTCATCATCTGGAGTGGCTCCTTTTTTCATTGTGACATCTTAGCCTTTACCCTTAGCCTTCCTGGGGGAGCTCGAAACTAACCCCTCCGCAGACACACTCGCACAATTCCTTCCAGTTCTCATACGTCCCAAGCCTTATTTGGTCCTGCTACATGGACTAAGTACTTTGATCCCATCCATCTGGATTCTACATGTCCTGATGATTTCTCCTTCCATAAACACCTTGTTGATTTGATGGATAACCATGTTACTTTTAACCACACCCGTACTGGTACAGGAATCGTTGCTCCTCCTTTTCAGGAAGCAACTGCCCACTTTGCCTCGTTGTCCAGCATTAGGGAGACCCCTGTTAGGATCTCCAAAAACGCCCGGTTAAATGCCAGTACTGGCACTGTTAACTCCCCGCATCATGTTGCGACTGGTGTAAGGGACCTACAAGACTGTCACGAAGATATTAAACATGTCCTTGAAGGCCAAGTCCATTCTGTCCTCCAGGTTGATACGTGCACTCGACCACCTCGTGGTCATCGTCATCAGCCTCTTCGAGTTGTGAAGATCACTTTTGATAGTAAGTCCCTTCTGCCTTCTATAATTCTTGCTGGTGCCAGATGCTCCATTCAGGAGTGTTCCCTCTCCGAGACTTTACAATAGATGCAGGAAATTTGGGCATGCTGCCCCTCAAGTGCGAGAGTGCAGTGTTTATATGCCCCCTTGTGTGGGAACTTGGGTTGCTCTAAAACAGAGTGCTCTTCTTCCCATGCTCGCTGTATCAGTTGCGGTGACGCCTACCCTACCTTCTCCCGTGCATGTGTGCACTACAATTTTGAGGAAGCCATCCTTATTTTGTAGCACTGCGATTGTTTTTCTTTTCCTGAGGCGGGACGCCAAGTCAACTGTCTCCTCTCTTTTGCTGGCCTGTGTTATGTTCGTGTGTTGCGTTCCACCTCTCCTTGCTCTCCCCTCCTTCCTCAGTCTCACAACCATTTCCGGACCTTGAAACCAGACATACCCACCACCACCTCACCTGTTCCTTTACGTTCTAAATCAGAAAGTCCCCCACCTGGTTCTCCGTTTGGTGTTTCCCTCTTCCTTTCTCTGTCTGCCCTGTCCCCTGTGTCATCTTTCCCTTCTCTTCCCGATCCTTTTACCCAACCCTTCCCTCGGTCTTTTGGCTCTACACGCAGCCTGTCTGTCCAGGCTGTTGTCCATCATCCTCCTAGCAATCTTCATGTTGATCGTTCCCGTTCTCCTTCTGTTGAGATGGATGCTGTCGCCCAGTATGTTGCTGCTGGCACACCTGTCTCTTTAAGTCAGAAGTGTAAGCCTGGCTCCTCTCCTTCTTCCTTCCCAGTGGATAAGATGGCATCACTTTCTTTCCCTCCTCCCGACATTAACTCTTTTCCTACATCTCTTTCCATTTCGATGGTCGAGTCCCCTGTCCCAGCAATGGAGGTTTCCCTGGTCCTCGATTCCCTCTCGGTTGCTTCCCTTGATGAGGTGGGCTTCCCTGTTTCTGTCCGCACCCCCCTTGATTCCTATGACCGCCCCCATCAAATCCATCCTCCCACTCCGGGCTTTGTCCGTCCACCTCTGGTCCGTCCTCCCACTCCCTTGACTCTGACGTCCTTGCTAGCTTTACCTATGCCCCCTAACCCCGATTTCACTAATCCTTGCCTTAGTATACTGTGTTCTTCTTTGCCTTTGTTTCTTCATTGTTTTCGGTTGCTGCTCTCTCTATTTTTGACAGTGTCTATTCTTCAATGGAATATTCATGATATTATGCCAACTTCCATGAACTGCGACTTCTGCTAATACAGTTTTCACGGCTTTCTGTCTGTCTCCAGGAGCCGATGCTTAGTGCTCATCCTGGTCACTTAAGTGGTTATTCCTTCTCTCCCCCCCCTTTCTCCAGCATTTCCTGGGGCCAATAACTCTACTGCTCTCTTGGTATACATTAATTAATTTATGTCTGCTGTAAATGGTAAACAGTCTGTTCCATTTATCTTCCCCCTAATGTCTTACTTTCTCTTTTTGATCTTTACCACCTGTTAGACTCTTTACCACAACCTGTGCTCCTGTTGGGGTGATTTTAACTGTCGGCTTACCCTCTGGGGTGATGCTCTGACAAACATCCGGGACCGCGTTCATGAACCATTTGCCCTCTCTTCTTCTCTGTCTCTTCTGAATTCTGGTGAACTCACTCACGTAGACTCCGGCACTTTCATCTTCTCCTGTCTTGACCTTTCTATCTGCTCGTTTTCTCTTTACTTAGATTTTGCGTGGTGGGTTCTTGATGACCTCCAAAACAGTGACCATTTCCCCATCCTTGTCACCTTTTTCTATTTTCACTCTCCTGTCTCCTTCCTTAGGTGGCAATTTGCCAAAGTTGACTGCAATCTATTCACTCTCCATGCTACCCTTTCCGACCTTTCCCTTTTTGGAAAGGGAGCCCCCCCTCCTTTTTCATGACACAATATTCGTTGACTGACGTCGTCATTTCCTGAGGAAAGGCTCGAAACGGTGGTTCTTTCTATTCGGAAACCAGGATCTCCGGAATCCCCTAAGAATTTCCACCCCATTGCCCTCACGAGTTGCGTTTGCAAAGTCTTTGTGCGTATGGTCACTGTCCGTCTGATGTCGTTCTTGGAACACTATCACCAACTCTCCCCCCCTTCTCATTTTGTTTTTTTTCAAGTGCCGCAGCACGACTGATGTCTTGATGAACTTGGAGCTCTATATTCGTACTGCTTTTGCTGCGAAGATCTCCGTTTTTGCTGTCCTTCTTGACCTAGAAAAGGCATTCCACACCACCTGGGGATACCATATCCGTCCCATCTCCATTCATTTGTCCTTCGTGGTAATCTTCCTCTCTTCCTACAAAGCTTCCTTTCTAATCGTTCCTTTAGAGTGAGGCTTGGTACCGCTCTCTGTGCCACTTTTTTTGTTTCAATACGAAGGTGTTCCGCATGGTAGTGTTCTGAGCAATACATTTTTTCCTTGTTGCCCTCAATGGCCTTCTTTCATCCCTTCCCTCTGACATTTTTTCAGCGCTCTATGTCGACGATCTTACCTGTTGCTGTCGGGGTGATGACTCCCATTTACTTCAACGGAGGCTTCAACTTGCGATTGATGCCGAGTCGTCTTGGGCTACCGATCATGGTTTCTGGTTCTCCATAACTAAAACTTGTGCTATGACTTTTACTCAGAAGATATTTGTTCTTTGTCTCTCTTTGTCGCTTTATGGTAATCCCCATGTGTACAAAGATTCTGCTAAGCTTTTGGGCTTAATCTTTGACACTTGTTTGTCTTGGTCACCCTATATCTCTTACCTCCTAGTTGAATGTTCTAAGGCCCACAACTTACTTAAGGTCTTGTCCCATACTTCTTGGGGAGTGGATAGGCACACACTCCTCTCTTTACATTCCTCTCTCATATTGTCTAAACTCGATTATGGTTGCCCTTCTTTCTTGTCTGCTTCTCCTTCTACTCTTCGCCGTCTTGATGCTCTGCACTATACTGGGTTTCCTTTCAGCTCTGGTGCTTTTCGTTCGACTCCTCTCCTCAGCCTTTATGCTGAAACTGGCGTCCTGCCCCTACAGGATCGCCGTGATCGTTACTGTCTTCGCTACTTTGCGCGGTCCTTACGACACCCTCACTCTTACCTACGTCGTGCTTTGACTTTTGCCCCTCCTGTGGTCTCTGTTCCTCTTCACCACCTTCCTATTTCTGTACATTTATTTCTCCTACAAGTTTATCTTTCAGTTAGTGTTACCAATATTTCTCCTTGTGTTGTTTCATTCTTGCCCCCGTGGAGGGGTCCCCCTTCGTAAGTTGTGTAAAGCTTTGACCAGCACAACTAAAGTTTTTACCCTCCTACAGTTCTGAAACGCCTTTTCCTTGAACACTTTTCCTCACACTCTCGCTTATTTTCCGTCTTCACCGATTGGTCTAAGTCTGCAGACGGTGTAGGGTACTGTGTTGTTTTTCCTGACCACACCTATGTGTGTTGCCTGCATCCAGAGATTAAGATCTTCACGGCAGCATTTAATGCTATTTTGTATGCTCTTTGTCAATTGCTTTGTCGCTGTCAATTCTCCTTTGTTGGTATAGTTTACTCTTGCAGGGCCCTCATGGCTCTGGAGTCCTTTAATCCAGTCCATCCTGTGGTAGTCGAGATTCATCATTGACTGTTCTTATCTCCAGCAGATTTTAGGCAGTGGAGTTTTTCTGGGTTCCCAGCCAAATTGATGTGTCCTTAAATGAGTGTGCGGATGCTGCCGCTAGGGTGGCCATCCGCACTTGTCCCATCTTCCGTGAAGGTGGTCCAGTTATTCATTCCTCAATTCTTTCCCGTTGGCAGGGTCGTTGGTCTTTTGTAACAAACTTTGTTGGTAACAAAGGTTGTTACCAACCAACCAACCAACAATATTGTTGTTACCAACAACCAACAAAGGTTGGTTGTTGTTTGTTGGTAACAAACTGCTTGCTCTTAAGAGTAGTGTGTCCCCGTGGCCTTCTTCCTACCACCATAACTGGGGCAGGAAATGGCTCTGGCGAGGTTACGTATTGGCCATACACGTTTAACTCACAGGCACTCAATGGAGCGCTGCCCTGCTTCATATTGTCCAAACTGCATTTTCCCTCTTATGGTCGTACATATCCTTGTTGAATGTTAAAAGAACTTCAAGGATGTCCTTGTGTCTTGCTTCCCATCTGCTCCTCACGGTTACGTGTCCCTCGATAGAATTCTTGATGAATCGGATAACTTTGATATCGTTCGCCTTATGCGTTTTTGTTCTCATATTGGCATCCTTAGTGATATTTAGCGCCCAATGAATACCCAGCACATTTCACGGTGCTACATAGCCTTCCTGGCTTGGTGCCATATTTTGATAATCACTTACTTTGTTCAGGGCCTAGAGTAACTCAACGTCAGTAAATGGCACGTTGAATTAATCAACGTTGAGTTTGAGGTAAGTACTTCCTTTTGGTGCATGAAGTCAACGAGCCTTTCTCTATAGCAATAACCAGATTTACTTTTAACTGTGTTTCTGTTGGAAGATTATTGAAGCTAGTGGTGGATGCCCAAGCATCGACGAACTCGTTTTCTCTGTGTAGTGGATGAAATAGGACACTTGGCCGAACTTATCCCCCTTTATTCTTTTGATATCTTAAATTATTCTCCCATGCCTGGCTGAGGAGGCGTGAGAGTTTAGACTGTTAACAATCGTTTCCCAGTTATCTTGCACAGGCAAGATAACTAGGAACGGATAACTGTGACAGATAACTGAATGAATAATCGTAATGGATAACTGGGAAACAAAAGTTCCCAGTTATTCATCATGTGCGCCTCACAGTGGTTAGAGTTCTTTGAAAGAGCTTAAGTATTTCTGCCGTGTGAGTTCCCCAATATGAAAGTCAAACTCCCTACTGGCTGTGTGTTTGATAGTATGCAGTTTAGAGTCATTGTAACAGGCATGGTGTTTATTAGTGTTCTTTTATTTCTCGTTATTGGATGGTATCGGGAGCCTACCTAAAAGATCAAGGAACATCTGAAAGTTATGTTCTAGTTCGTTATAAATATTTCGACTGTGGAGGGATCATTGTGCTTGTACAACTCTAACATATGGCAACAACGTCTTCACTTCACGCAAGAAGAGCACTGAGCCGTTTAAGTTTTAAATGTCCCTCCGGCAGGATAGTATTTCACTTACATGCTGTAGTCAATCCTGGGTTATCATCAGATAACAAATGTGTGACCAGAGACGACGTGCACCAGGCAGGATGCATCTGACACAAACACAAGTGGTCTAGAAGCCACCCCCCCATTTTCAGATTTTAGTCATTATATTTAAGTGTCTTTGAGTAAAATAGTGTTTATTCATATTTGGTATCAATATAGCGAAATTACAATGTTTCGTTTGATTAATTCTAGTTCTCGAAGAAAGACCATTGTGAAAGCTACCTAAAGCTTAAATAAAGGAGTGCCCAATTCTTAATACGAAGAGCATATAGGAGTCAGATGTGTACAGTCTGACGTCGTTTTTTGTTAACTATTTACCAATGGTTGTTTTATATACATACAATTATAAGTATCAAATANTACCCCTTTGTGAGAGTAGGCTAGATAGGCCATTATATTTCAATTATATATGTGGATAGGATATTAATGCTTTAGTAGCAGAATAGGCTGCAGGGCAGCTTATGTCCAGACTGTCAGAGAGGACAGTGTGTGTGGATGCAGGACAGTGAAGAAGAGGTGCCGACGTGGTGAAGAGGCCCTTCTGTGAGAGAGTGTGTGACTCCTGTCTATCTGCCCAGTTGAAGGAGCCGGAGAACGTGAGAGAGAGTTTGCCTGACACATCTCTCAGAGTTATTATTATTATTTTCATTTCCTGTATCACTTGTAATCATAATGTGTGATCATGTAATTCGTGTCAGTAAATTCACACATTTTACTATTGTGTTTAAGTGTGCCTCCATTGCAAAATTTCTCTATTGAACATACACGAGGGTTTCATAGTACCATTTAGGGGACATCACGTTCCCTATAGAATTCTTATTGTCTTGGGAGTAGCAACACTCTGGCAACAGACAACCTATATACACCCACTGAACTGCATCGCTGGGGTGCAGATATAATAACCCAGCTGGCGACATTGTTGAGGAAAAGATAGAGAAGACAGGCGGGAAGGAGTTCCTGCACCTCTTTGTCCGGCAGGCAACACTCAGGGAGGTCATTGTTACAAAGTAAGCCCGAGTCTTCCTTCACTCCTCCACGGGTCTTGGCCGGAATTGCTGATAGCAGTTTCCCCATGGTTGACTGAAGGGCTTCCAGGGTGAGTCAGTGGCACCCCTTCAGTGGTGGAAGCAAAGACCTGCGGAGGTGGGCATTGCTGGTCTTCTCCTGTGGGACCAAGGAGATCCGGTGAATCCCGGGAGTCGGAGGGGCTGAGTATTCGGCCTTTCGAGCCCCTAGCAGCCGAGTGCTAGCAGAGCCCCGGCCCACCCCCCGTGACAATATATATATATAATATATATATATTAAACCTAGAAGGGGTACCACCTCTGGTGCAAGTGTAGGGACCCATAGCCTCGGAGTTGAAAATAAAGAGTACTCAGAGAAGACCTTGTGGATCCTCACGGAACACTTTGATATTTTCTTCTCCTACCACCCCTATTCTTTTGGCATGTGTGTATATTTATTTAACTTTATTTGAAAATGTCATTACACAATAAAGTTGCAATATTGATTACATGCAGGGTACAAGGCTGCTTGTCACAAGTTGAATAGCTCCTCCAGCTCCTCAGATGGCGGGCAGGAACCATGGATGCAGTGAGCATTTCCTCTCTGGATTGCCACACTAAGGCGCTGAAAAAGAAAACTGGCAGCTCTAGGGTCTCTAGTTGTTTCGATTAGCTTAGACCCCAACTCCTTCAAAAAGCAAGCAGCACTTTTACCCCAGGCACCAAGTGTCTCTGTGGCAATGGGGATAATATTGTAGTGGTGCTCAAGGTTTCTGTATTTACATGACTTGGCCGCTTCCCGGTGACTGGCAGCTCCTCCTGCTTGTGTAGCACTGAAGTCAACATAGGTATTGGCTAAAGTTTAAACGCAAGTGTAGTCTCACACCAACTGTCTACCATTCTTCCAGGGGTTCACCGTGATTCCGTCTGGGCGACCGACAGGCTCATCAGAGTTGCGGGACATTAGGTAACAGGGCTCCCTCTCTGCTGGACAACCGGCTGTGGTAAGGCTTCTCTTAATAACGTCATTGACCTCGCCGTGTCTTGTATGCCATCCTCTTGTCCTTTGGCAGAGAAGGCCATGCCGTCTCTAACTGTCGGCCTCTGCCTCGCCCCAAATACACCTGTATTCGGTGTGGATTGGGGCAGTGAGACGGAGAGCCACAGCAATTCGGAGGGCCTGCGGTGTGAGACGGGTGCCGGTTGCTGACATTGGGGTTGCTAATAGGAAATCACCTGCATGGGGAGCTGCTACAGCTCTAAGTCGGGCAGTGTCATGTGGTGTTGTGTTAGCTTCTTGGTCGGCAATGGGGCGATCCCAGCTGGATTGCTTATGGGCTTTAGAAGGCGGTGGTTGGGGTGCTGGTCCTGCGAGAGAGACCCATTTGGTTGTGCAGTGTATGAAGCTGGGATCATGTACCCTGCCTGTTGAACTAGGTGCTCAGGTAGGAGTTCCTTCACCAAGTTGTCAGTCCCCACTGAAGAGGACAGGAACGCTGCGGGCATTTGGGGGCAACACGTGTTGCCCCCAAAAATGAGGTGATTTGATAAAATGCTATGCCCAAGATTACCATCCGAGTGCCGGCGGGGAAGTGGTTCATATAGCCTTGGCTATCACTTCCTTATGTCCGGTCATGATGGTCAAGTGATTTAAGGCGTCCCTGTACATACCAGTTGCGTTGCTCCTGGGAGTATGGGTTCGAGTCACTTCTGGGGTGTGAGTTTTCAGTTGTATCTACTCCTGGGGACCATTCAGGCTTGTTTGCATTTGTGTTCCTCACGTGTTGCCCCCCAAAATGAGGTGATTTGATAAAATGCTATGCCCAAGATTACCATCCGAGTGCCAGCGGGGAAGTGGTTCATATAGCCTCGGCTATCACTTCCTTATGTTCGGTCGTGATGGTCAAGTGGTTTAAGGCGTCTCTGTAAATACCAGTTGCGTTGCTCCTGGGAGTATGGGTTCGAGTCACTTCTGGGGTGTGAGTGTTCAGTTGTATCTAGTCCTGGGGACCATTCAGGCTTGTTTGCATTTGTGTTCCTCACGTGTTGCCCCCAAAAATGAGGTGATTTGATAAAATGCTTTGCCAAAGATTACCATCCGAGTGCCGGCACGGAAGTGGTTCATATAGCCTCGGCTATCACTTCCTTATGTCCGGTCGTGATGGTCAAGTGGTTTAAGGCGTCCCTGTACATACCAGTTGCGTTGCTCCTGGGAGTATGGGTTCGAGTCACTTCTGGGGTCTGAGTTTACAGTTATGTATATATATATATATATTTATATATATATATATATATATATATATATATATATATATATATATATATATTATATATATATATATATATATATTATATATATATATATATATATATATATATATATAATATATATATATATATATATATATATATATATATAATATATATATATATATATATATATATATATATATATTATATATATATATATATATATATATATATATATATATATATATATATATATATATATATATATATATATATATATTAGTACATTTTGGTAGCAGTCTTTCTTGTAAACATATGTTATTAAATATGACGTAAAAAGTAAGATTAATAATTCTAACATAAATTTTCTCAATATTTTTTATGTTTCTTTTCACTGGCGATGGTAATTGAAAAATCAATTCTCCAAAATTCATTTTTTATTTTTAGTCTGACGCGACACTTGAACGCGTTTCGTAATAACTTATTACATTTTCAAAGACTTTAGTTTATACACACACACAACTATAACCTGCAAACACTAAACAGAGTTTTACTATACTATCATTTAAACAGCTTTTATCTTATATACCCGCATTTAGGTTTACCTGGTACTAAAAGAAGCAAATGTAATTTGTCATAAATAATACCATCCTCACCTCAGAATATGGCTTTACCTTTGTTCATTGGCTCTCCCCCCGCCTTTTCCAGCACGTTGTCGTTGTGTAGGGGGGGGGGGCCGAGGTGGACAGCTGCCGGAGTGTGATGCTCCACGGAACTGTCCCCTGTCCTTTAGAAGCCTTATGCTCCTCCTGCCGTTGTGGGGAAGTCTTACTCGTGTGATTTATTTACTTTAATTTATTTATTAATTGAATTTCTAACTTGTAATTTATAATTAATTTATTTATGTATTTCTTGTGATAGCTTAGCGTACTGTATGTTTTATTGAGTGAACTGTATGAATTTAAATTCTCCCACAAGTGATATTCCTAAACAAGTTTGTGGGGTTTATTAGTTGTTGCCTATCAATCGAAAATTATCGATTGACAGGAAAATATATACTAATTAGTTAGTTGGTTAGTCTACTAGAGGTAGTTTAAATGATAGATAGTCTAATGTGATTAGAAGACTTCAATCTGGGTACTAGTGGGACACAAAGGCAATCAGCCAGGTATGGCCCTCGTGGCTATTGCGTCGATACGTCCTCGCATGTTGCAACAGGTACGGGGGATTTGTTGACTACCCGGCGTGGAGTGCGGGCCCTGGTGTGGCTGCTGATATGGCCTGAGTGACGTGCTTTGCTGAGGGGGCCCACAGGGCAGTGTTGGCGTGCAGTATAGGGGTGCCTGTGCCTCCTGTTGTCCGGCAGGACTCTATTGGCCTGGAGTTTTACGGCAATGCCTCCTTCCAACTGGAGGAGGTGGTGATTCTGGACATGTTACGTGTTCCTGTGGAGGCAAGGATCCCCGCAAGGGGGGTGGGGTTCCCTGATGATCGGGACCTGGTCATGGTGCTGAAGAATGATATGCGCCAGGGGGCCTCGGCTCCTGTGCCCGGTGGTGGGGACAATGCCGCACCTGTGTCTCCTGCGGTTCCCCCGGTTAGGGGGATGCCATGTCAAGGTTGTCGGGAACGTGATCCGTGAGGGTCAGGTGTTGGGTCTTTCTCGGGATGCCTGGGTGCTTCTGATCCCATGGTGCTCTTCCACTATCTGGGTGCCACGGGTGAGGGAGTTTGTTTATGGGGTGCCGAGGCTGGACGGTAGAGTGACAGTCTCACTTCATGCAGGTCGGCGTTCAATCCCCCGACTGTCCAAGTAGTTGGGCTCCATTCCTTCCTCCCATCCCATTCCCCAAATCCTTATCCTGACCGCTTCCCAGGGCTACATAGTCGTAATGGCTTGGCACTTTCTCCTGATAGTTCCATTCCATTATGGGGTGCCGGATTGGATGCTTCGGTCATGGGCTCCTCCTGGTAACTGGGTACCTGATGACAACATGCTGATTTAAGAAGCGTACTGCTTACGCTTTCCGGCGTGGGAGTACATGGAAAAATATGTAGACGTCATAAACACAACCTACCGCTCTATGGAGCTGCTAGTCTCCTTCTATCGTCCACCTCTGTTTTCGCCATCGCTCATCTATCTACAGCTCATCGCAACCAGCACTTTTGAAACTTATCATTTTCAACATACTCGCGTCTCCTAACATCTGTACTGGTGCAGTCATCGTAAGGACAAGCCCTTCATGCAAACTGCACCTACTATCAAGAAGAAGAAGAAGAAGATGTCGGCAATTTCCTTAGGCTGCCACAGAAAATCTGCTGGAATGATTCAATATAGCTAATGCAAATAACTTCCTAATCACAGATATGGCATATTATTGTCTGTTACGTGATTGTGAGATTTTGGTGTTCACCTGCCTCATCGCCGGTTGGTTATTATATAATTAAAGGGCTCTGTAATAAAATGTTAATGTTTTACACAACAGGAAACGAAGTACTCCCGTTATTTTGAGGTAGCAGCAGCAGAAGAACGTGGAGGTGGCTCAGGTCACGAGAATGAACGTTGCTGCCTAGTGTGCTCTCTTGTGAAAGATTTGCTGGTTATTCAATGGCGTCCCCCACCTCCTTGCTCTCTCTAGTGACGTAAGCAGGAACAGTTAAATTTTCTGTCCATTTATGGATGAAGGTAGGGAGGCATTGATTTTATTGAATATTTAATTCTGTCACAGAGAATTTTTTTTATAGTTTATAATGCTGGATTGGAGGTTTTAATGATTTTTCGATAGTTTAATAATATACTTTCTGGTGACGTGGCAATAATATCCAATGTTTAAGGGAAATTTCCACTCTAATCTTATTTTGTTTGAAAGAATTACTAAATTAAGTTGTGTTAGTATTGGTTAATAGATTAGTACAAGAACAGCAACACAATTAGTTGCATGTTGTATTAAAGATTAAGTAAATGTTTTTTTTTCCTGGCATAATTCTGGGGGAAGAAACACGAGTCGTACTCCGCTATTTAGAGCTGCAAAACACATATACTTCTCCTCAGAAGTTAATTTGATGTTATAATTAATTTGATGATAGTGGTTAGTTACAAATTTGTGTCAGTTTGTACAGGACGAATATCCCGTACTAGAGTTGCAGGGGTTAGAAGTCTCCAGGCAATTTCATTTCCCTGCTAACTCTTGTAAAGCTAAATTCATAGCCTAATTAAATTTGATTTATTCCAGAGGGCTGAATGTGATCAATTATTACAGTAAAGTATGCTTCTGGGACTGCAGTGGGATCAGTAACATTAGTCGCAGTAACTTGTAGCATGTTTAGGCTACTGATCACTGATTTGCCACTGAGGCCCATGGAATACATCTCGATTAAATAGTAATTGTATAAAAATCAGTCGTCTGAATTATATATATTCAGCTATGCTCCCTAATTCCTGTAGTTTATTTTGCTGATAAAATTAGTAGTTTACTTGGGTTTTGTGGGAGTATGCCTCCCAAGATCCTCCCACAGTTGACTTGAATGGCTCATTGCAGTGCACAGTGCACTGATCTTCGTGCACAAAGCCTATCTCTCTTAATCCTGGATAGTGACCTAGCATGTTGGGTATCTCCAGAATGCCCACTTAACCAGGAACACTGTTAAAATACGTAGGCCGCCGTATGTCCAATCAGGAAGTAGATACAGGAAGTTAAACATACTGTCCACCAAGGGTCAGTGAGTACATGGCTGGTGCCCGCTGAGACAGAGGGGAAGGCGCCAGCAGCGTCTGACCTCTGGGGTCAACCGGCGCGATCGGAATAACCGCTATGACGTGTTCATGACGTCACTCCTGCTACTGCTCATCGAACGAGCTAATATGATTGGTTCCCGCTCATTTGCTGCAATGCTATTGGTCAAATTGTAACTTCTTTTGTGTTGTGTGCCACGAGATGCCCGGCACCCTTGCAAACTCATTCACGTGAGAGCGACCATACCCAGAGGACGTGTTCTGTTCTACCGGCCAATAGACTGATCACCGTCTATCCCTCACCGTCAAGTTAACTCAGCGTCTTTGCGATATACCACACACTCGCCAGAATCACGAGTGGGAATATATTGTTTAGAAGCCTAAAGTGACAAATCTCCAGAGCGAAACAGACTGGTATCAGGTAACCTCTGGTGACAAAGATCGTCGTGAGTGACCTAGAGTGAACTAAGGCAGTGCCGCCGCCTAAGTAATCTGTGTGTGACATTACCACAGTGTACAGTGTAGTGCATGGTACCGCCACTCATCCTGGGCGTGTACCTCGAGCGCCCGCCGCCGCCCTCACTCCTACGTGACGTCACCACCTTAGCACCGCCAGTGCCAGTGTGTGCGCGTGTGTCTGTCTGTTAAGCATACAGCACGCCCCTACTCACGAAATCATCTCAAGATACTGCGAGTACCCTCCGTGTCTACGAGCGAAACCAGCTATCAGGCCACCTACGAGTGCTTGTATAAACGAGTCTGAGTGAGTGCGTAAGGAAAGGTACCTTATCTCTAAGTACAAGATCTTGTCATTGTTTATTGTGTCTGTGTTGATCTGAGGGATCAACCACAGTTCTCACCTTCTTATACCTGTCGCAGGTTATAGGTGAATCGACGGTGAATGCGTGTTTATCTGTGTGGTATCACTGCATTTCATTCGTCTGTGAATGTGAGCTTCACATACACCACACATTTAGTTATTGTGTGATTATTATTGTGCATGTTATTGCCTGTCCCATTGACAGTGTATTTGTTGATTTATTGCATAGCATCATTACCGAGTATCCGGTTGGAACTCTTGTGATCCCTTTGCATACCGGCAGTTAGGTTGCCGTGTTAGTGATTGGCTGTCAACTGTGTTAAGTTAGGTGTTTCTCCACGAGTGGATACGAGTCGATTAGCCAGACGTCAAGAGTCTCGCTAATGCAACCATAGCTTTGCTGACGCCAATCGAAAGTAAATCAAGCACCCTGTGTATTAGTGTTAAGTTAGTAAATAAACTACTGTTAAGTT
>WNGS01162647.1:809164-820018 GCA_020271785.1 Procambarus virginalis | reverse complement strand
TTCCTGGCTTGGTGCCATATTTTGATAATCACTTACTTTGTTCAGGGCCCTAGAGTAACTCAACGTCAGTAAATGGCACGTTGAATTAATCAACGTTGAGTTTGAGGTAAGTACTTCCTTTTGGTGCATGAAGTCAACGAGCCTTTCTCTATAGCAATAACCAGATTTACTTTTAACTGTGTTTCTGTTGGAAGATTATTGAAGCTAGTGGTGGATGCCCAAGCATCGACGAACTCGTTTTCTCTGTGTAGTGGATGAAATAGGACACTTGGCCGAACTTATCCCCCTTTATTCTTTTGATATCTTAAATTATTCTTCCATGCCTGGCTGAGGAGGCGTGAGGGTTTAGACTGTTAACAATCGTTTCCCAGTTGTCTTGCACAGGCAAGATAACTAGGAACGGATAACTGTGACAGATAACTGAATGAATAATCGTAATGGATAACTGGGAAACAAAAGTTCCCAGTTATTCATCATGTGCTCCTCACAGTGGTTAGAGTTCTTTGAAAGAGCTTAAGTATTTCTGCCGTGTGAGTTCCCCAATATGAAAGTCAAACTCCCCTAACTGGCTGTGTGTTTGATAGTATGCAGTTTAGGGTCATTGTAACAGGCATGGTGTTTATTAGTGTTCTTTTATTTCTCGTTATTGGATGGTATTCGGGAGCCTACCTAAAAGATCAAGGAACATCTGAAAGTTATGTTCTAGTTCGTTGATAAATATTTCGACTGTGGAGGGATCATATGTGCTGTACAACTCTAACATATGGGCAACAACGTCTTCACGTCACGCAAGAAGAGCACTGAGCCGTTTAAGTTTAAATGTCCCCTCCGGGCAGGATAGTATTTCTGATACATGCTGTAGTCAATCCTGGGTTATCATCAGATAACAAATGTGTGACCAGAGACGACGTGCACCAGGCAGGATGCACTGACACAAACACAAGTGGTCTAGAAGGCCACCCCACCCATTTTCAGATTTTAGTCATTTATATTTAAGTGTCTTTGAGTAAAATAGTGTTTATTCATATTTTGGTATCAATATAGCGGAAATTACAATGTTTCGTTTGATTAATTCTAGTTCTCGAAGAAAAGACCATTGTGAAAGCTACCTAGAGCTTAAATAAAGGAGTGCCAACAATTCTTAAATTAACGAAGAGCATATAGGAGTCAGATGTGTACAGTCTGACGTCGTGTTTGTTAACTAATATTACCAATTGGGTGTTTAATATATACATACAATTATAAGTATCAAATAACATATAACAGGAGTTTACCCAAAAACCTGCAACGGTCTAGCGCTCGATGGTTTTAATCTTGTTTATGAAATTTGTGAGTTGTTGCGTTTACACAAGCGTGCGTTGTTTTGATGAAGGCCACAGTATGTATATCACATCACTGCTCTTCATTTAATAACTATATGCCTGCTAAGTAGATGTTTTAATAGTTAAAACGCTTAATAGATAAGAACGATTAATATCATTATTATATTGTGGTTTTAGTGTTGACAAATCAATTTAAATACCAAACTACAAATATTGTGGCCGAACTGGTAGAAATATCTGAGTGCGATACGTCTTCTGCACCACGTGGCTTGTATCTTGAAGTCAAGGGGTACAAGTGTTCTATTTTCTGCTCATATTCTTAGTTTATGACTTCATAAATTATCCACCCCTTGGACTCACATGAGGGGGCGGGAAGTTACACACACATAAGCTGAGAGAGTTGGTTCTAAAGTAATGAATTCGGACACGGTGACTACGCCTCGCTGTGACTTGTTGACTAGTTAAGACTGGATACTCCACCACAAGCCCACCCTTGTTTTGTTCTGTTTGCCAGCAGGCGCCGTGTTGTGCTTCTTCTACATATTAGTCAGTTTACTTTTGGTCATGACGTCTTATTTTTGGTGTAAGCACAGTATAAAAAACAAATAGGGTTGGTATCACGCGTTGGGCAGCATGCACAGTGGGGAATTTAGTTTTTATTCCTTTTTTAAATTATTTGTTTTATATGGTTTACTTTAAGCAATGTTTTGTATCATATTTGGTCTCCACGTACTTAGCTGCCTTATTGCGAGTACTACATCATCTGGGGGTCGTAGGAAGCTGTAGCATCAGCGGAAATTGTGGAACGTTGTTGACATCAGGTTGAGGTTTCAGACCACGATTAATATTGATGATCCTTCACATAAAGAATTTAAATAGATAGCGAAAAAAGCAGGGAAAGGCTACAAGAACCTTAGAAAGAGAATAGCAAGACTTAGAAAAATGCTTGGGAGGTTTTTGTCAATTTGTAATGGGTTTTGTCAGGGGACAGGTAGCCTGTTCATGTATGTATATACGTTAGGCTGGTACCGAGGCTCCTACAAGGACGAACCGTTTCTAGGATGACACTTCACAACAGTTGACTAACTCCTGGATACCTATTAGCTGCTAGGTGAACAGTTGCATGAGGTGAAAGGAAACGTTGCCAACTATTTCTGTCCCACCCTGGATTCGAATCCGGGACTCCAGACTGTGAGTCAAGAACAACCTGAATGTGCTATCGAGAGTCTTAATGTTCTTCACCAGAAGAGTTTAGAAAGCTATAAACAGAATTGATGGGAAAACGTAGGCATGTCTCTCATCCAAACTCGCCACACAAGGCCAAAGAGTTAATTACAAAATGGGCTCAGGTCTCTAGTTATAGAATACTACTAGCTAGCACTAGGAAGAAATTACCTTGGAAGTCCAAATACAGAAATGAAGGCCTCTCCAAGGGGCAGTAGCACTGCGCTGTTGAGGAGGATTCACAGGGGCGTAGCACTGTGCTGGTAGGAGGATATCAACAGGGCAGTGCACATGCGCTGGTGAGGAGGATATCAACAGGGGCAGGTAGTCACGTCGCTGGTGAGTGAGGATATTCTAAGGAGCAGTAGTACTGCGCTGATGAGGAGGATATCACAAGGGCGTAGCACTGACTGACTGATGAGGAATATCAAAAGGGTCAGAAGCTCTTCGCTTTAGGAGGATATCACAAGTACAGTAGCACTGCGCTGTTGGGAGGATATCAACAGACGGCAGTAGCACTGCTCCTTTTAATATCTTTGAATTCTCCTCATTGCAAGCATTAACTACCTTACAATCAAATTGTAAACTGGAACTTGCTTTTTCGGTGAAAGCGAGTATAGATATATATGCATACTGACAGATAGGGTCAAAACCAAATTGCTGTGGATCCCTCTCTGACATTGTGCAGCAGGACATAATAAAGTCTAACGTCTCCTTCTATGCTCGTAGTACATAAAGACAATGTTGAAGCAGCGTTTGGGCTACAAAAAGAACTCTAAAACATTGTCATTAGACAAGGACGTTTAGATGAATTAGTGGTAAAGTAGAATAAGCAAACAATGACTACCAGAAGTCCAGTATTTACCACAATGAGATGTGTCAAACAAAACATGTGGTGTGGGGTCCAAATAATAAAATCAGCAGACTGACAGACGTTGTCAAAGTTCGAATGCGACATGGCTACAGGTATCTCTGGCAGTTCTGCTTGCATAGGGTTCAATATGAAGTACAGTGAAAAGTGTGCGAGTAAAGACAGACATACACACTACAGCATTACAAGTTATACTGTGAACAAGTTGAGCCATTTAAAGACAAATCTGAACTTACGTTGCAAGAAATGGAAAATCATTTCATTATAAATTGCAAAATGTCGAAAAGTAAAGTGCACCCCATTCTCATCTTGTGAGAAGTAGCATTGTGCACCCCATGCTCAACTTGTGAGTAGACGTATTGTGCAACCATACCCATCTTGTGAGCAGTAGCATTTTGCACCCCATACTAAGCTTGTGAGCGATAGTATTGTGCTTCTCTTACTCATCTTGTAAGCAGAAATACAGTGCATTTTATTCTCATCATGTGAGCGGTGTTACTGTGCACCCCATACCTGTGGTGTGAGCAGTAGTGTTGTTCAACTAATGCTTATTTTGCGGGCAGTAGTATTGTGCACACCATATTCATCTTATGAGAAGAGCATTGTGCAGCCCATACTCATCTTCTGAGCAGTAGCATTGCACTCCCCATACTCATTTTCTGAGCAGTAGTATTGTGCACCCCATACTCATTTTATGAGCAATAGTATTGGTCATTCCAACTCATCGTGTGAGCAGAAGTATTGTGTACCATATACTCACCTTGTGAGAAGTAGTATTGTGCACCCCGTATTCACTTGTGAGCAGACGCATTTTGCATTCCATTTTGAACCTCATATTCATCATTTGAGAGGTAGTATTGAGCACCCATACTATCTTTTGAGCAGTAGTATTGTCCAACCGATAATCATCTTGTTAGCACTCTTATTGTGCACCCTGTTGGAAATTTCCAACACTTAATTACTAATCCCTATTACAATAGGATGTATTTCTGTACTTGGTGTCATAATTAACTAACGCTACTAACCAGTAGTTTAGTGATTTTAAATTCATTTCATTAAGGCGTGGTAATGCTTTATTTTCCCCTAGAATTTAAGGTCGGAGTGATACATCAGTCTACCCAGCTAGGGGGAAAATATTACATTTACATGAATCATATTAAATTCACTTTATTTCAGCATTCTTTAAAAAGAATTATTAGTTGATAATAGATTTATAGTCGATTAAGCAATATGTGAATATAGCATTATTTACTGAAAATACTTTATACATTTACGAACTTTTATCACAGGGAATTCATGTAGGATTGAATTTCCCCCTAAATATTCTCATCTATTTGAACTCCGTTTCTATTAATTATTACATAACGAGACCTGATATGATATTATATAATTATAATAAACCTTGTCTCCATTATCTCGGGAAGTTGGATAAATAATAGGAATTATTTACTCCGTTCCAACACTCCGTGGTGCCGCGCATGCGCGAGTGAGTGGAGAAGGAGACTTGGCCAGAGCCTGACGCCATATTTAGAAGCAGTGTCCTGGAGCTCGTCATTTCACCGCCTCGTATTTACATCATGCGTGCCTCAACGGACGTCAGGAAGGCGTGACAGCTTCACCATTACGGACACCACGTCCGACAAGGCAATAATTTCCCAATGAATATATTTGGGGCCTTATTATATATTAGATAGGATGCCCTGTCGTCAGGACGTGTGACTACTAAATTAACCATGTAAGTCTTATTATCTTTGCATGTCCCACTAATTTCGGACATAACGTGTGGTACCTTAACTCTCTAGATAGTATTTACATGCTGCTCGCCATTCAGCATGGGTATTACTGGCAAGAAGGATGATAAGCCACCACCTCGATCACGTGTTCCCAGTGTAGCTGGCTGAGGCAAGTTTACGGGACAAGTTTACGGTGACGATTTACGAGACGCATGCTCTATTCCTACAAACAGCTAAGCTGTTATTTCGTTCTTGTAGTTAGAATCTTATACTAATATTATCATTGAATATTATATGGTTTAATATTTTATATATATATATGTATATATATATATATATATATATAATATATATATATATATATATATATATATATATATATATATATATATATATATATATACATATGAACATAAGAATAGAGGTAACCGCAGAAGGCCTATTGGCACATACGAGGCAGCTGGCATCTACATACAAAGATTAATCCAGTGTCGAGCGCTTACCCACTGCTCTGAATGGAGCAACGTGAGTAGAGAGTTTGAAAGAGTAACTCAGGTATTGGTGAACAATGGATATAGCAACGCGGAAATAAACGCTGCTATAAGAAGACACTTGGACCGTTGGTATAATCCAGAACCTAGAACAGAAACCACAATACCTCCAATAAAATTATATTACAAATCAACCATGCACAGTGAACATACAAAGAAGAAAGAATAATGAAAGAAATAATCCGTAAAGGAGTAAAAAGCACTACTCCTAACCAAAACATAAACCTGACAATATTCTATAAAACCAAGAAGACTTCCGAACTCCTTATCAAAAACAGCCCGAAGCCGACAGAGAACCCTCTACAGCAGTCAAGCGTTGTATACATGTACACTTGCCCCCACGAAGGATGTAACCTTCAATCTAAGTACATAGGTATGACGTCGACCAAGCTGACGAGGCGTTTGACATGCCATCTTCAATCCGGTGCCCCTAGGAATCACATGAGACAAGCCCATGACATCACCCTAACAAGAGAAATGTTGAACAAGAATACATGCATAATAGACAGAACCCAAGATGCAAGAAGATTACAAATTCTTGAAGCAATTCACATAGAACAGAACAACCTACCATGAACACCCAAATCACGGAACTATTTACTCTTCCCACAATGAGAGTAAGGACAAGACCAGAACATAACGATGCCAACACAGAAGACAATGTTCAACATAACAGGCCAATTACACTGGATTAATCTTTGTATGTAGATGCCAGCTGCCTCGTATGGGCCAATAGGCCTTCTGCGGTTACCTCTATTCTTATGTTCATATGTTTCACCCCATTTATCCCCTATGTATCCCCTATGTTTTCACCTTTATTGTTTTATCACCTAACCCAGTGCGGGTATATAATCAAACCACATTGTAACATTTCCTCACTTGAGAATGAACCATGGAGGTTCGAAACGTCGTGCAAATTGTTTAAATAAGTGTAATACATTCTATAGTAATCCACATCTTTTCTTCACCCAGAAATTACGAAAATGAGTTTTGGAGAACTCCTGTTTCAACTAAGCCCTGATGCTAAGAAAATAGTTAGAGGGATAGAAGCCCTAATCAGAAGATAGTAAATACAGAATATGCGGTCATATTCAATGAGACATGTGTAAAAGAAAACCTGCTGCCAGTATACACCAATATATATATAATATATATATATATATATATATATATATATATATATATATATATATATATATATATAATATATATATATATATATATATACTATATATATATATATTTATATATATATATATATCACTATATTCTTGTTCTTGTTCTTTGACCCGGCCAGGATTCGAACCCATGCCGTCCAGGATCACCCCTAAACGTACACGGTACCGTGACCACCGCACTGCGGTGGTCACGGTACCGTGTACGTTTAGGGGTGATCCTGGACGGCATGGGTTCGAATCCTTGCCGGGTCAAAGAGTTCTTAGTGATATATGGCTTGCGCGTTCATGCAGCTTTCTCATATATATATATATATTATATATATATATATATATATATTATATATAATATTATATATATATATAAATATATATATATATATATATATATATATATATATATACAACTGAAAACTCACACCCCAGAAGTGACTCGAACCCATACTGCCAGGAGCAACGCAACTGGTATGTACAGGGACGCCTTAATCCGCTTGACCATCACAACTGGACATAAGGAACTGATAGCCGAAGCTATTTGAACCACTTCCCCGCCGGCAGTCGGATGGTGATCTTGGGCATAGCATTTTATCAAATCACCTCATTTTTGGGGGCAACACGTGAGGAACACAAATACGAACAAGCCTGAATGGTCCCCAGGAATTTATGCAACTGAAAACTCACACCCCAGAAGTGACTCGAACCCATACTGCCAGGAGCAATGCAACTGGTATGTACAGGGTTGCCTTAATATAAATTAATCCGCTTGACCACCACGACTGGACAAAAAGAAGTGATAGCCGAAGCTATTTGAACCACTTCCCGTCGGCCAATGGTCAAGGATGATAAGATTGCTTGAGCCTGCTCTTCCCTACATTAGTCACATCAAATGCTACATTCAAGATATGTTCAGCAGTAGCAAAACGTTTGTCCAGGCAGCTACATGCACCTGCAAACCCACCTTCACCCCCCCACTCCTCACCAGCCAGCTCGCCGTCTGTACTTCAACGAGCTAACTACCCTTCTCTGCCTGCCTGCTCAGGATTGGCTGGTCCTGACCGCACCACACCTGCCCTGCCCACTCATGCCACCTCGCCGAGTTGACGTCTGGGTCGCCCAGCAGACCCTCAGAATATTCCTGTGTTCTCTGAAGTTGACATCTCTCTCTGGTATATTAAAGCCCTGGCTGACGTATATTAAAGAGAGGTAGCAGCTATAGCCAGTATTCTCAGCACCACTTATATTATACCACTTATATTAATAACTTTATCTTTGCATTCTTGTTAGAGTAACCATTCACTTAATCATTTTTATGTTATACTTTTTTCACTTGTTATTTTTGCACTGTGCATCGCCAAGGGATTGTCTTTGTTTAAATTTGTTTTGTAGAGTAATTAAAATTTCATTGTTTATACTTTGTGTTTTGTGTGTCTTCCCTTACCTTACCACAGACAAACAGGCAAGCAGTCTCTTTTTTTTGTATTGTGACCAGGCTTTGACACCTGCCATTGGAGGACTGCCGAACATCAATACTCCACTACTTTACCGTCACATATACATGGGGGGCCTGTCCGGGACCTTCACTCAGGTACTGGTACCAAAACGTAAATTTGTGGTAAGCGTACTTGGCTTTAATTCACTTGCTTTTCACTATTACATTTATTATTCATATGGTGCTGTGTGTATTGTGCATTCCGAGAGTAGCATATGGTGAGTGTGGGACAACTTTGGATTACGTGGTGACTGTAGGCCTCAATCATTCTCTTAATTGGTCATCCCTCCCTCCGTGTTATTACTCGTGTTTACCATCTTTTGTCCCTAGGATATTTCTCATATTTGCGGCAGATCTTCATATTGGTACCCTGGTACTTTGGTCTGTCTCCTGGTCAATAGCACCTAATTTCTGCAATCCGACTGAAGGAGGACAAAGAGGGCCATAGTTCCTCTAGCACGGACGTATTACTGAGTTGGGACCTCAGCAATAGTTCTCGTCACCAGTTGACACTCGCACCCCTACACGTCGGTCAGAAATGATGATATTTACTTAGGTAGGGAATTAGCTTTCTTTTTTCAGAGCACAAAGTTCGCTAATTCTGTAAGTATCATATTTCATTTCAGTGGGAAAAACTTGCTTATATCCTATAGAGGCTCGGCAAGGTATGCCTACATTCTTGGACTACCTAATTCTCTTTTGAGGCAATTAAATGTTTCATTTGTTTTAGAAACTCAGTTTCACTACTTAGTAGGATTTTCTTGCCCTTATCCTCCTACAGTGAGTACCGGGTACAAGATTTCCTGCGATCTGATTTATAAATCATTTACCATCTTGAATTAACATTAATTGTTAAAGATTCCACAGGATAGGTACCAGTTGCCACATTGTCCTGTTTCTGACATTCACCATATCACAACAGTATATTCGTTGTCTATTTATTTGCTAATTTTCACCATGTTTCGTCTCCAAGCTTTCCGTACAATCCAGCAGGTGAAATAGGGAACTTAAGTCGTGCCAAGAGGACCGAATTACAAGCTCTTGCACATGAGTATCAACTAGATGTTCCCTCTGGAGCCAACAAGAATGAGATATACAACATACTCTTAGATCACTTTTTAGATGAAGGGGTAATAGACTCTGACACTCACGAACATTACACTATTGCAGATAAACGTGATTTGGCCACTATGAAACTTAAACTTGAATTTGCCAAGATCGAGAGGGAGCAACAAAAGGAAGCTCTACAAATCAAGGAGAGAGGGGCCGCATTGCTTAAGGAACAACAGGATAGAGAGGCCGCCATGAAGAAGGAAGAGCAAGAGCGTGAGGCCGCCATGAAGAAGGAAGAGCAAGAACGTGAGGCCGCCATGAAGAAGGAAGAGCAAGAACGAGAGGCAGCCCTGGCCAAAGAAGCTCTCCACCTGAAGGAACGCGAGGCCGCCCTGAGGAAAGAAGAAAGTGATAGAGAGGCAGCCCTCAAGGAACGTGAATTGGCCCTATTCAAAGAGCGTGAGCGAGTACAGCTAGAAGCAAAACAACGTTACCTGGAGATGCAGCACGAGCATGACAAGAAACAAGCTGAAACGGCTCTAGCATGTCGTCAACAAGAACTCACGTTGGAAACTACACACCACAATTAACGCCAGCAAGCTACAGCCAGTCTTCCAATAAGTTTCAATGTTTCCCATGCAAGTAAGTTAATGCCACCGTTCGTAGAGTCAGAGATTGACGTGTACTTTACTACCTTTGAGACCCTAGCTAATCAACTTAGCTGGCCTGCCGACCAATGGGCTACCCTTCTCAGAGTACATCTTACAGGTAGAGCTGCAGTCACACTCAGTACTTTGGCGTCTGGGAATGACTACCAGACCCTGAAGCAAGCAGTGTTGGACGCCTACCTTCTCTTTCACCGAAAGCTACCGACGAAAATTCCGTGATTACATAAAGGCAAGTACCACCACCACCTTTTTAGAATTTGCCAACACCAAACGGAGATATTTTATGAAATGGCTGGAAGCAGCACATGTCTCTACCTTTGCAGAACTCGTCAACCTCATGCTAGTTGAAGAATTCTTGAGGCGTGTACCTCCTCCTGTCCGTTTATATTTAGCAGATAAAGAAGAGACCGACCTCGTGAAATGTGCGAAGTCGGCTGACACTTACAGCCTCATCCAACAGCTGACGCCAGAAACACCTACTAGTAAGAAGTCTTGGTACAGTTGCGGGAAAGTGAGTACAGACCAAGCTAACTCGCAATTGTACTGTAAGTATTGTAGACTCTATGGACATACCATAGAAAAATGTGGTAAGTCTCAATACAAAGGTAATACTGAATCCACCAAACCCAAACAGACTCCTCCTAAGTCCGGTAAGCCTGTGATGAATGTTGGTGTTCATGTTAATGATCTTTCTCTCTTCAGTAAACATGTGTATCCTGGAACTGTCACTACCAACGGTTCAGATTCTGAGGGACGTTTCAAACTGAA
>WNGS01162647.1:789479-808164 GCA_020271785.1 Procambarus virginalis | reverse complement strand
GATCTTGAGGGACACAGCGGCTCTTCAATCAATAATCTTGATATCAGCTGTGCCTAATGTCGCCTACACCGGAGAAACTGTCTTCATCACTGACCTCACTGCTACTACTCCTTATCCTCTCGCCAGAGTCAACCTGGATTGTCCCTTCGTGACCGGTGAAGTCCAAGTCGCCGTCAGGAAAAAGCCTTTTCCCATGCCTGGAGTGCAACTTCTACTGGGCAACGACTTGGCAGAAGACCTGCAACCGACCAACCTGATCGTCATGGAAAAACCCCAGGTGTGTACCTCTGTAATGGATAATCCCTTGTTTGAGTATGTTCCAGCAAAGGTTCAAGAGAGTGATGAAGTTTCTCCTCCGGTTTTGGTGACCACCCGTGCACAAGCTGCACGACCGCAACCAGCTGACTCTACTGCTACCGCTGTCCCTCAAGGCCCTCTGAAACTACCCCCAAATCTTACCGCCTTGGAGTTCCGTAAGTTACAGAGGGAAGATCTTACCTTGACACCATTATTCTTTCAGGCTGAGACTCAATCTGATAGTATCCCTGGGTTATTCCTAGAGAACGAGTTGCTCTACCGCAGATACAGACCCAGTAAATGAAGGAGGAGGACGATTGGGCCAACGTCGAACAACTAGTAATTCCTACCAGCCTGCGGCCCACTATTCTACACCTGGCCCACGGAGCACTGTCACACTACGGTTTTAACAAAACCTACCACTGGATTCGACAAGACTACTACTGACCAGGTATGGTTAATGATGTCAAACAACACGTCAAACAATGTCATACATATCAGATGGCAGGTAAACCGAGCGTCTCTATCCCCAGAGCACCACTGACACCCATCCAGGTGCCTGCGGAACCTTTCCAGACTTATTATAGACTGTGTTGGTCCTTTACCTCGGACCAGTTCCGGCAACGCCTATATACTAACCATCCTGTGTCCTACCACCAGATTCCCCATAGCAGTTCCAGTAAAGAACATTACGGCTGCTACTGTGGTGAAAAACTTACTGAAGATCTTCACCCAGTATGGATTTCCAAGGGAGGTTCAGAGTGACTGTGGCACCAACTTCACCAGTGATCTCTTCAAACGGACACTGGAAGAGTTCAACATCACACAGGTACTGTCCAGCCCCTATCATCTTGCTTCACAGGGTTCTCTTGAGCGTAGTCATCAGACTATTAAAGCACTCCTAAAAAAGTTTTGCAATGAGACCTCTAAGGATTGGGATAAACAACTTGATCTCATAATGTGTATTTTCAGAAGTCTTCCCAACGAGTCACTAGGAGTATCTCCTTATGAGATGCTCTACGGACGTAAGTGCCGTACTCCTCTCAAAGCTTTCAAAGACTCTCTACGTGATGCCACCTTCAGTGAGCATCAGAATGTGCCCCAGTTTCTTCAAAACCTACAACACATTCTTAAGAGGGTGCATTCCTTTGCTAAAAACAATCTATTGAAAGCCCAAGAGAGGATGAAGACTCATTACGACCAGCACAGCAAAGTAAGGAAATTTAAACAGGGAGACTTCGTACTTGCCTACTTTCCTATTCCAGGTTCTCCCTTGCAAAACAGGTTTTCAGGACCCTACCGTGTCAAGGAGTGCAGAAACAACCACAACTACGTTCTTGAAACTCCAGATAGGCGGCGGAAGACCCAGTTGTGCCACGTCAACCTCCTGAAGCTATATCATGGTACTCCTCCCACTGTGTTGCTTACCTACTCTACCTTTAAAGGTCCATACCTCCACAGTGAGACCTTCCCTGCTTCTCCTCCCGAAAGCACTGACACTGAATCAGCGCTTTCCAACTCGGAAATCCTAACTGATATCCATAATTATTTTCAGGACAATAATAGTGCTCCTTTACAATGTTCTAATCCCATTCTCGCCTCGCCAGATATCACGAAGCCTTTCATCCTCCATGTCGACACCAGTGGTACCGGCATCGGGGGTGACCTGAAACAAAAACGAGGCGAGAAGATACTATCTGCTAGCTACTACAGCTACAAGGAACCCCAGCACTATCGAGAGGGAACTACTCATCGTCCTGAACGTGCAGCGCTTCAAACCATACCTGCAAAGTACTCGGTCTACCACCATCTACACGGACCACAACCCTCTTCACTTCCTGCAGCAAGCCCAACTCAACATTCGATGGCTTCTACGATGGGCTTGATAGCTGCAGAATTCCAACCTGGAGAACTCTACATCAAGGGGTCTGACATCATAGCCGACGCCCTCTCCAGAGTTCATGAGGTAGAGGCAGCTCCACCTACCACTCTACCACCTGAAAACGTGACTTCTTCCGGAACCGCAGG
This sequence comes from Procambarus virginalis, assembly GCA_020271785.1. Classification (NCBI taxonomy): domain Eukaryota; kingdom Metazoa; phylum Arthropoda; class Malacostraca; order Decapoda; family Cambaridae; genus Procambarus; species Procambarus virginalis. The sequence continues at coordinate 805,839 of WNGS01162647.1, read as the reverse complement.
CTTCGTGGGAGAGTTGTGACGATAATCTCTTTCAAGAGAGATTGAGCCTGCTCTTCCCTACATTAGTCACGTCAAATGCTACATTCAAGATACATTCAGCAGTAGCAAAACGTTTGTCCAGGCAGCTACACGCACCTGCACACCCACCTTCACCCCCCCTCCTCACCAGCCAGCTAGCCGCCTGTACTTCAACGAGCTAACTACACTTCTCTGTCTGCCTGCTCAGGATTGGCTGGTCCCAACCGCACCACACCTGCCCTGCCCACTCATGCCACCTCGCCGAGTTGACGTCTGGGTCGCCCAGCAGACCCTCCTCAGAATATTCCTGTGCTCTCTGAAGTTGACATCTCTCTCTGGTATATTAAAGCCTTGGCTGACGTATATTAAGAGAGGTAGCAGCTGTAGCCAGTATTCTCAGCACCACTTATATTATACCACTTATATTAATAACTTTATCTTTGCATTCTTGTTAGAGTAACCAGTCACTTAATCATTTTTATGTTATACTTTTTTCACTTGTTATTTTTGCACTGTGCATCGCCAAGGGATTGTCTTTGTTTAAATTTGTTTTCTAGAGTAATTAAAATTTCATTGTTTATACTTTGTGTTTTGTGTGTCTTCCCTTACCTTACCACAGACAAACATGCAAGCAGTCTCATTTTTTTTGTATTGTGACCAGGCTTTGACACCTGCCATTGGAGGACTGCCGAACATCAATACTCCACTACTTTACCGTCACAATATATATATATATATATATATATATATATATATATATATATATATATATATATATACATATATATATATATATATATATATATAATATATATATATATATTTATATATATATTTTTTAACCTAGAAGGGGTACCACCTCTGGTGCAAGTGTAGGGACCCATAGCCTCGGAGAAGAAATAAAGAGTACTCAGAGAAGACCTTGTGGATATTCACTGAACACTTTGATATTTTCTTCTCCTACCACCCCTATTCTTTTGGTATGGTGTATATTTATCTAACTTTATTTGAAAATGTCATTACACAAAAAAGTTACATATTGAATACATGCAGGGTGATATATGTATGTATATATATATATATATATATATATATATATATATATATATATATATATATATATATATATATTATATATATATATATGCGAACAAGCCTGAATGGTCCCCAGGACTATATGCGAATGATTCATGGTTCAAATAGCTTCGGCTATCACCTCATTTTGTCCGGTCGTGATGGTCAAGTGGTTTAAGGCGTCTTGTACATACCAGTTGCGTTGCTCCTGGGAGTATGGGTTCGAGTCACTTCTGGTTGTGAGTTTTCATTTCACATATATATATATATATATCATATATATGATATATATATATATATATATATATATATATATATATATATATATATATATATATATATATATATGCATATTATTCATTATAGAATAACCCCAAAGTTTGTGGTGGAGTCTACTCAATAATTACATTAATCTACAGTTTATTTATTACTTTAATATATATCATGTATGCTTAATCCAAGAGATGCAAACGCTCTGGTTCTCTAATTTATTTCTCTTCTTAAAGAGTGGTCCTTCGAATTTATCAGAATTTATTATTATTAATTTGAGATAGATTTCCCACACACACACCACACCCCACCGTAATCATTTTGTGAGCCGTAGGATTGTGCACTACATACTCGCCATGTAAGCGGTAGTAATGTGTATCCCTACACTCATCTTGTGAGCAGTAGTAATTTTAACCCCACACTCACCCTGTGAACAGTAGTAATTTTAACCCCATACTCATCTTGTGAACTGCCAGAGTTAGCACACCCTTCTCATCTTGTGAGCAGTAGTAATGTGCACCCCAAACTCTTGTGTGCGGTAGTATTGTACACCACATGCTCATCTTGAGAGAAGTCGTATTGTGAACTTGTACTCGTCTTGAGCAGTAGTGTTGTGCACTAAAGTTTCATCTTGTAAGCAGTAGTATTGTGCACCCCATACTCATCTTCTGAGCGTTATTTTGGTGCACTCCGTACACATCTTTTAATAGATAGTATTGTTCATCCCTAATCATCTACTTAGCAGTAGTATTGCGCACCGCACAATACTCACCATGTAAGCGGTAGGATTGTGCACCCCTCACTCATCTTGAGATCATTTGTAGAGTGCACCCGATTTTCTGTTTGAAAATCGTGCTGTACCAGTCATCGTGCCCTCGTGCTGTAGCAGTCATCGTGCCCTCGTGCTGTAGCAGTCATCGTGCCCTCGTGCTGTAACAGTCATCGTGCTCTCATGATGTAGCAGTCATCGTGCTCTCGTGCTGTAGCAGTCATCGTGCCCTCGTGCTGTAGCAGTCATCGTGCCCTCGTGGTGTAACAGTCATCGTGCCCTCGTTCTGTAGCAGTCATCGTGCCCTCGTGCTGTAGCAGTCATCGTGCCCTCGTGTGTAACAGTCATCGTGCCCTCGTTCTGTAGCAGTCATCGTGCCCTCGTGGTGTAACAGTCATCGTACCCTCGTGCTGTAGCAGTCATCGTGCCCTCATGCTGTAGCAGTCATCGTGCCCTCATGCTGTAGCAGTCATCGTGCCCTCATGCTGTAGCAGTCATCGTGTCCTCATGCTGTAGCAGTCATCGTACCCTCGTGCTGTAGCAGTCATCGTGCCCTCATGCTGTAGCAGTCATCGTGCCCTCGTGCTGTAGCAGTCATCGTGCCCTCATGCTGTAGCAGTCATCGTGCCCTCGTGCTGTAGCAGTCATCGTGCCCTCATGCTGTAGCAGTCATCGTGCCCTCGTGCTGTAACAGTCATCGTGCCCTCATGCTGTAGCAGTCATCGTACCCTCGTGCTGTAGCAGTCATCGTGCCCTCGTGCTGTAGCAGTCATCGTGCCCTCGTGCTGTAGCAGTCATCGTGCCCTCGTGTTGTAGCAGTCATAATAATCCCCCCCCCCAAAAAAATAGAAAACAAAGGGCTGGCTTACCGAAAGGGAAGGTATGAGATATTAAAATTCCTTAGAGAAATACAATTGGACACAGAACTCAGGAATAAGACATTACAAAACATGATTGACAATGTCACTCAAAAGTGTCAGGAGGCAGTAAACAGGTTTATCTCGTCCCCAAAAGAAAACAATTAGAATCAAAAGAAGAATTCATGGTTTAATAGGGTAAGTATGGAAGCAAAAGGCCGGAACAAAAGGGCGTCGAGGAGCTTCCGAAATAACAGAACAACAGAAAGCAGAGAGAGATACCAGAGAGCCTGGAATGAGTATGCCAGTGTGAGGAGAGAATCTGAGAGGCAGCATGAAAATGATATAGCAAATAAAGCCAAAACCGAACCAAAACTGCTTCACAGCCACATCAGGCGGAAAACAAAAGTGAATGAACATATGATGATACTTTGGACAAGTGAGGACAGGTACACAGAGAATAAAAAGATGTGTGAAGAACTCAACAAGAAATTTCAGGCGATATCAATAGAACGAGGTGAAGTCCCGGAGATAGGAGAGGTGGCATTAAACCAGGCAGCCTTAGAAGGGTTCTAAATTACCAAAGATGCAATTTAGAGGCATCTATTGGATCTGGACACGAGAAAGGCTGTTGGTCTGGATGGAATCTCACCATAGACACTGAAAGAGTCTGCAGAAGTAGGTCACTGGAGACAGGAAACTTTCCAGAAATAAGGAAGCCGGCTAATATAGTCCCAATATACAAAAAGTGTGACAGACAAGAGGCAATGAACTACAGGCTAGTGTCGTTAACTTGTATACCATGCAAGGGGACGGAGAGGATCGTGAGAAAAAACCTAGTAGCACATCTGGAGTGGAGGGACTTCGTGACACACCACCAACATGGGTTCAGGATGGGTAAATCTTGACACACAGGTTTAATAGAACTCTATGATCAGGTGACAAAGATTAGGCAAGAAAGAGAAAATTGGGCAGACTGCATTTTCTTGGACTGTAGGAAAGCCTTTGACACAGTACCCCATAAGAGGCTGGTGCATAAATTGGAGAAACAGGCAAGAGTAACTGGTAGGGTGCTCGAGTGGATGAGAGAATAGGAATTGCTTCCTAACCAATAAGAAGCAGAGCGTTACTGTGAGGGGTGAGACCTCAGATTGACGTGAAGTCACCAGCGGAGTCCCATAGGGTTCTGTACTTGCACCAATCCTGTTTCTGATATAGATATATGATCTTTCAGAGGGTATAGACTCGTTCCTCTCAATGTTTGCTGACGATGCCAAAATTATGAGAAGGATTAAGACAGAGGAAAACAACATGATTCTTCAAGAAGACCTGGACAAACTGAAGGAATGGGCCAACAAATGGTTGTTAAAGCTTAACCCAATAATATGTAATATAAGAACATAAGAATAAAGGTACCTGCAGAAAGCCTAGTGGCCTATACGAGGCAGCTCCTATTTATAACCACTCAATTCCACTCATACACGTGTCTAACCCACGTTTGAAACAATCAAGGGCCCCACCTTGACAGTCGAAACACAACTTCTGCCACTTGCACTGTTATCATTATCAGTCTCCTGTACGTTATTCTTCATACACTCCTTATTTAGTTTAGGAAAGTAGGAAGCCAACATTGTTTGTTTAGAAAATATGATTTTTTGGGTGAGAAAAAATGCATCTGTATTAGGAGAGAAATCAAGGGACGACCAGCCACCACTTTATTAATGCCACTGACACACAGAAGCAGAGTTGCCAACGCATTATTTCACACGACAATAAGACCACCCCAAAAAAATCATATATTATGTGAAGTTGTGTGTAGCAGTTTTGTCGTTTTACCTGCCAAGTATATACTAAATATATACTAAATATATACTACTAAAATATAGTATTGTATAAATAAAGAATACCTGTCTAATGAACTACTTCTAGAGCAATGAAAATTATCGCTGAATATTAGTATCCAAAGCGGTAGGTTGGCAACTTTGTCTCATACAGTTTGTCTGGCATAAATGGACAGGAAGCGTTCACGTGCGCCGGGTATTGTTTCCACCTTCCTACCACTACTATTCATCGTGTTTACTTTTTAAATATATAAAAATTAAATATTATTGAACCTTTAATAAAACGAAGAAATATAACATTAGTAACTTATTAGTAATGTAATACTAACATTTTCCTGCCACAATTAACCATCACCCACAAGTTATTATCTACCTTTCCCCTCATCCTCTCTCCCTTTTCCCCATTCCATCATCCACTTGCAAAGGTGCCAGAGCTGAACTCCTGTGAGCTCCAGCAGCACTGCCCCACTGGATACAAGATCTTCACTTTACTAACCAATCCCCAAGTACTTAGTAATTTAATTACTTTAATTTTATAGTTAAATTGTATTTCACACAAAACGAAATTGTTAATTTGAAATATAGCAGGTATCATTATCCTCATTTGTTGGAGTTAGGACATAAACCTTATGCTGGAACTGTTGGGTTATTCAGCAATGTAACTTTTTTCCAAGCATGCCAGAACTCAAATTGACTTTTATAACCTCTTTGGGGTGATATATTTTAGCAGTAACATGCTTGCAAAATTACAATGTTGATAACTTGTTTCAGTTGCATAGCGTTTGGTATCCATTTGCTGTTACTGCTGACTCATCTCTTGAGCCATTAAAAGGCTCTATTCAGAATATCAAAATTCTTTGGATAAAATGCAAGCGAAAATAGTTTGGGTGATCATTCCATTCTAATATACATAGCCTAGTTAAAGACTGTTTTATAAATAAAAAATGTTTCTATAAACACATTTAGACACTTTTATATAAAAATCAATGGATTACAATCTACTTATAATTTTTTTTAAAGCAACATTGAAAAGTTACTTCAAGTAATTAAAAATATAAAGCATAATTTAAACAAGAATTACAGCATCAAATCAAATCAAATGTTCATTCAGGTAAAATTACATACATACAAGATGAGTTACAGAACTTATTGTTGTATTTCTAGATAGAGCTAATACATACTATGCTAAAAGCCACTAATACGTACTGCGTTTTGGACAAGTTGTGGGAAAAAATACTGTGAATAAAACTTAATACAAATTTAGATCAAAGCATAAATTAAGTTGAAAAAGGGAAAAAATGGAAAAAAACATGGCGGAAATCAGTAGTTGGTCATTAAACAGTATTGTTTGAAAATAGTACGACATGGGTTGACATTTAGGAGGTAAGGTATGTTACAGGGAGTTTATTAGGTAGTACTTAGTTTTCTCCTAAACTGGTTGAGAGAGGTAGAGCCTTTGAAGTAATTGGGAAGGTCATTCCATATTCTGGGTCCCTTGATTTATAAGCATTTCTAGTTTGGTTAAGTTACACTCCTCGAATATCAAAGATAACGAAGATAGGTGTAGAGAGCAAGAGGCCAGATACAAGGTTCCATTTAGGAGATGAAATTCTTCTAGAATAAGAGAGCGAGAAAGACCTGGTGGTTGATATCACGTCAGACCTGTCCTCCGAAGCTCATATCAAGTGGATAACATCAACGGCATTTGCCAGGTTGGCCAACTTAAGGACCGCCATTAGAATCTTGTGTAAGGATTCATTTAGAACCTTGTATACTACGTATGTCAGACCAATTCTGGAGTAAGCAACTTTAACATGGAATCCATATTTCGTCAAGCATAAGATTAAATTTGAAAAAGGTTCAGAGGTTTGCCACCAGACTAGTGCCCGAACTGCGGGGGTATGAGCTATGAGAAGAATTACAGGAACTAAACCTCAGATCACTGGAAGACAGAAGAGTTAGGGAGGACATGATCACCTCATATTAAAAGGGTAGACAAATACAGTGTATTTAACACAAGGTACACACGCACTAGGGAACACAGGTGGAAATTGAGTGCCCAAGTGAGCCATAGAGATATCAGAAAGAATTTTGTTAGTGTCAGAGTAGTTAATAAATGGAATGCATTAGGACGTGATGTGGTGGAGGCTGACACCCTACTCAGTATCAAGTGTAGATAAGATAGAGTTCAATAGGCTCAGGAACCTGTACACCATTTGACTGAATGTTGAAAGACGGGACAAAAGAGCCGAAATCTCAAACCCCGCAAGCACAATTAGGTGAATACTTTTATTTGAGTTCACGACGCAGCAGGATGTGTTGCCAACCAGTGTTCACTCGCACTATTATAAGATGCAGGAGGAGGCGGTGCTGTCTTATTCATCCAGTGACCACCATAGGCGGCACACACTCGCAGCTCTGCTCAACGTGACGTCTACCACACACTACACCCGCCCGCACCACATTCAAGGTAACGTCTCATTCTTGACCAACAATTATGTAATCACTTCTGTTGGTACAGCAACGTGACTGCTTAACGTATTTTGGGATGGCAAAATTGTTGTTTATGACAGGTGTTAATACAGAAGTATGTTAATGCAGAAAATACTACATTAATAATGCAGTAATGCTTAAATGACATATCAAAGCTGGAAACAATCGTACTGGCGTTTGCCCTTCCATTGGAGACTTTTGGCGCCGTGGAGAGAGGGGGGACCTGCTGCATGGGTCGCAGCTTTTCTCCCGTATCTACCTACCCAGGCATGGCGTCATGGAGAGGCCACTCCAGGCCGACAACAAGAGCGCAACTCCGTAGCCACCCTGAGACTGATGGATGCCTACTAATGCTTAGATGCAGCAAAATTGCAATTATGTATTAATGTCTGCACAGATACATACGTTATTGCTAAGTAAAGCAGATGCTAATACAAAAGTTTGGCACCTTAATGTAGACACTGACATTGAGGCATGGCTAAGTAATGAAGACATTCATTCACTATTATTGCTAAGTAATGCAGACATTAATGCTGCAGCATGGCTTAGTAAGGCAGACATTTTCCACAGTCAGCAATGTAGCACTCGGCGTGCACAGTCCTAATCGACCCAAAACGCTACAGCTTCGACACAGAGCAGACAGCAGACTACGACCGCATTACAGCAATATGGCTACTGAATGCATACATTATTACAGCAGTAAGGCTAATTATAATGACAGGGTTCTCGTGGAGACCAACAAGTGCACGTTGCTCTTGCAAGAGCCCCACATTGAGTTACCTAGAGAACAAACAAGTACAGAGCCCTGTGGGACTCCACTGGTGACTTCACGCCAATCAGAGGTCTCATCCCTTACCTTAACTCTCTGCTTCCTATTGCTTAGGTACTCCCTTATTCACCAGAGCACCTTACCAGCTACACCTGCCTGTCTCTCCAGCTTATGTACCAGCCTCTTATGCAGTACAGTGTCAAAGGCTTTCCGAAAATCCAAGAAAATGCAGTCCACCCAGCCTTCTCTTTCTTGTTTAATCTTTGTCACCTGGTCGTAGGTTTAATTCTATTAAGCCTGTCAGGCAAGATTTACCCACCCTTAACCGATGTTGGCGATTTGTCACGAAGTCCCTTCTCTCCAGATGTGTTACTAGGTTTTTTCTTATGCTCTTCTCTGTCACCTTGCATGGTATACAAGTCAAAGACACTGGCCTGTAGTTCAGAGCCTCTTGCTTGTCGCCCTTTTTGTATATTGGGACTACATTCGTCGTCTTCCATATTTCTGGTTGGTCTCCTGTCTCCAGTGACCTACTATACACTATGGAGAATGGCAAGCAAAGTGTCTCTGCACACTCTTTCAGTACCCATGGTGAGATCCCGTCTGGACCAACAGCCTTTCTAACATCCAGATCCAGTAGGTGTCTCTTAACCTCCTCACTCGTAATTTCAAACCCTTCCAAGGCCGCCTGGGTTACTTTCCTTTCTCCTAGCACAGTGACCTCACCTTGTTCTATTGTGAAGACCTCCTGGAACTTCTTGTTGAGTTCTTCACACACCTCTTTGTCATTCTCTGTATACCTGTCCTTGCCTGTTCTAAGTTTCATTACTTGTTATTTCACTGTTGTTTTCCTCCTGATGTGACTATGGAGTAGCGTTGGTACGGTCTTGGCTTTGTTTGCTATATCCTTTTCATAATTTTTCTCTGCTTCTCTTCTCAGCCTAACATACTCATTCCTGGTTCTCTGGTATCTCTCTCTACTTTCTGGTGTTCTGTTATTCCGGAAGTTTATTATACCATAGACTCTTCTTTTACTTCCCAGATTTTTCCCTTTGGGACGGGATGAACCTGTTTACTGCCTCCTGATACTTTTGGGTGACATAGTCCATCATATCTTGTACAGACCTATCTCTGAGGTCTGTGTCCCATGGTATTTCCCTTAGGAAACATCTCATCTCCTCATAGTTCCCGTTTCGGTATGCCAGCATTTTGTTTCCTTGTTCTATTTTGGGGAGATAATTCCTAGCTCTACCAGGTACTCAAAGTTTAATACACTGTAGTCACTCATTCCCAAGGGTGTTTCCATCTTAACTTCCCTTATATCCCACTCATTTAAGGTAAATATCAGATCGAGCATGGCTGGTTCATCTTCTCCTCTCATTCTTTTTGGTGGCTTGATGTGCTGGCTTAGAAAGTGTCTTGTTGCCACGTCCAGCAGCTTAGTTCTCCATGTTTCTGGTCCTCCATGCGGATCTCTGTTCTCCCAGTCTATTTTCCCATGGTTGAAGTCTCTCATGATTAGTAGTCCAGATGCATTCCTGCTGGCAACAGAAGATGCTCTCTCTATTATGTCCCCTTGTGTTTATTGATGGTGTTATCTATTCATGTGATTTTCATGTGCTGTGTTAGAAATTCCCTGTGTTTCTCCATTCTTAGGAATAATAAAGTAAAGCGGGAGTCTCCCGTTCAGTTCAGTAAGACTAAAGTATTAATCCATTCAATTTAAATCACTGGTCCGTTGAGTTCCCTGATTATCCAGTCCCTTCCTTCCTGGGGACCAATAATTATAGACACATTCATTCATTTGGAAAGTGGTGGCAGTGTATAAAGGTAAGAAGATTAATAATCCCTATTCCTTGTGATGTCCTCATTTAATATTCAGCTTATATTCGTGACAGTCCGTGGTGTGACAGTTCGTGGTGGCCGTGTTGTTTCTATTATATTCCTGTCTGGGTCTTTTGTCATTTGGTGGTGGATTATATATGACTACGACTATAATTTTTTGTCCTCCAGTTGTTATGGTACTTACTATTGTCACGGGGGGTGGGCCGGGGCTCTGCTAACACTCGGGTGCTAGGGGCTCGAAAGGCCGAATACTCAGCCCCTCCGACTCCCGGGATTTACCAGAGTCTCCTTGGTCCCACAGGAGAGGACCAGCAATGCCCACCTCCGCAGGTCTTTGCTTCCACCACTGAAGGGGTGCCACTGACTCACCCTGGAAGCCCTTCAGTCAACCACGTGGAAACTGCTATCAGCAATTCCGGCCTAGACCCGTGGAGGAGTGAAGGAAGACTCGGGCTTACCTTATAACAATGACCTCCCTGAGTCTTGCCTGCCGGACAAAGAGGTTGCAGGAACTCCTTTCCCGCCTGTCTTCTCTATCTTTTCCTCAACAAGGTCGCCAGCTGGGTTATTATATCTGCACCCCAGCGATGCAGTTCAGTGGGTGTATATATGTTGTCTGTTGCCAGAGTGTTGCTACTCCCAAGATCTACTATTGGACTGTCGGCCCAGGGTACTCTCCCATGAAGGTCCGTGTGGCTTTACCTCTCTCTAACCACCACGTTACTAGTTGCCGCCATTCAGGCACTAGTACTGATCGGATGGCTAAGGGTGCACTTTATATAAGTCTGTGCTGCGTGCCACTCCCTAGGCAATAAGAAATTCTATAGGGAACGTGATGTCCCCTAAATGGTACTATGATAACCCTTGTGTATGCTCAATAGAGAAATTTTGCAATGGAGGCACACTTAAACACAATAGTAAAATGTGTGAATTTACTGACACGAATTACATGATCACACATATGATTACAAGTGATACAAGGAAATGAAAATAATAATAATAACTCTGGAGATTGTCAGCAACTCTTCTCTCACGTTCTCCAGGCTCCTTCAACTGGGCAGATAGACAGGAGTCACACACTCTCTCACAGAAGGGCCTCTTCACCACGTCGGCTCCTCTTCTTCACTGTCCTGCCATCCACACACACTGTCCTCTCTGACAGTCCTGGACATAAGCTGCCCTGCAGCCTATTCTGCTACTAAAGCATTAATATCCTATTTCCACATATATAAGTGAATATAATGGCCTATCTAGCCTACTCTCACAAAGGGGTAATGGGAGGGAAAATGATCTACCTTAACATCCCTGGCTCACGACGCCTGTCCCTCGATGGTGTGAGGGTCCTATGCTTCCTGAGTCGATCCTCGGCGATCCAGGAACGTTCCCACAGGTCCTCAGGTGTCGTGAAGCCTTCGCGTCGTCGCCGTTCCAATCCCTGGATTCAGCTATCCCAATCTTGGTTCACCAATGGGCGCTGAGCTAATCACCATATTCACCACACGTTCCTTCCACGAGGCGTTGCTCCTCGCCCTAGGAACGGTGTCGTCCCTCTAACAACCTCAGTGGATGTGACCCGGTCACAGCTATGCCTGCCCGCCACACCTTTCCAGGCCCTCACATCCAGCGTCGCCGCCCAGCGTCGCCGCCCAGCGTCGTCGCCGAATATTCCCAAGTTTGGCACTTCTCTGCTCAATCAACTTGGTTCCTTTTGCTTCCCAGAAGCGCGGGGTCTCCTATATATCAGGTGGGCTGCGATGGCTAGCTCTAATCCACTGAGAAAGGCCTGTTTAGCCTCCAATCCTTGAGAGCTGACAGAGGAGCGTCCTCTCCCCTTCGCTGTCAGGTCAAACTCTGACGTTGGCGCCGCCCGGGACACTCGGTGACGTCACGGCGGGCTCTAATTGGTCGCCCGTGACCCGAGTCATCCAATCCGCACACGGCTAGCGTCCATTCCAAAACGTCATATCTGCAGTAGGGGATACTCTTTCATTTATATCCGGGCGCCTCTTTCCCCTTACCTACAGACTTATAATGTAAGTTTCTCCCTGTAGGGAGAGTCGATATGACTCTTACAGCAGGCAACGAAAGAGATAGGAGAGGGCACCGTAACATACCCCTCCCCTTAAAATAAGAGTCATATCGGTTAGTGAATCCGGGAGAGGGCATCTGCTACCACATTCTCCCTTCCTTTAATGTGCCTGATTTCTAGCCAGTACTCTTGTAACAGTAGGGCCCATCTTGTCAGCCTTTGGTTCGTGTTCTTCATCCTGTGCACGAACGTCAAGGGGTTATGATCGGTGAACACTTGCACCGGTCTAGTACCTCCACCCACATAGACGTCGAAATGTTTCAGTGCCAGGATCAGGGCTAGGGCTTCCTTTTCCACTGTACTATAAGCCCTCTGGTACTTTTCGAATTTCTTCGAGTAGAATGCTACTGGACGGTGAACTCCGTCCTTCTCTTGAGCTAACATGGCTCCAATCCCCACGTCGCTAGCGTCGACGTACAAGATAAAGTTCGACTCGAAGTCGGGCGAAATCAGCACTGGCGCTTCGGTTAATAACTGCTTGGTCTTCTCGAAGGACTCCTGGCATGCTTCCCCCCACCTCCATCTAACGTTCTTAGATAGCAATTCAGTCAGAGGGTGTGCCACTGTCGAGAAGTTCTTGCAAAATCCTCTGTAGTATCCGATCATCCCTAAATATCGTAACAATTCTTTTCTCGTCCTGGGATTCGGATATTCTCTGATTGCCTTCACTTTATGGTCTACCGGAGTCACCTTCCCTTGACCCACGATGAAACCTAAGTATTCTAATCGGGCCTTACCGAATTCGCTCTTGGCCAGATTTACCGTCAGGTTCGCTTCTTCCAACCGTTGGAATAACTCCGTCAGTCGATTCATGTGTTGTTTCCAGCTATCGGCGTACACCACAATATCGTCTATATACACGGCGCAACCGTCCATCCCTCTTAGCACTTCGTTCATCATCCTCTGAAAACAACTTCCGCTGTTCTTCATACCAAACGGAAGTACCTTATACTGGTACAATCCGTCTGGAGTAGCAAACGCTGAGATCTTTCTCGCACTCGGAGACAAAGGGATTTGATAGTATCCTTTCAGCAGATCGACCTTGGTAACAAACCTTGCGTTTCCCACTTGGTCGACGCAATCACTTATTCGGGGCATCGGGTGAGAATCCGACACGGTTATGGAATTCACTTTGCGATAGTCGGTGCAAAAACGATAGGATCCATCACTCTTCTTGACCAGCACACAGGGCGAGCTCCACTCACCATTGCTGGGCTCAGCGAGATCATTCGCTAGCAAATATTCCACCTCCTGTCGCATGATCTTCCTCTTTTCAGGACTCACCCGATAAGCGCTCTGCTTGATTGGCTTTCCTCCGCGCACGTCCACTTCGTGCACCACACTCTTGTGCCGTCGGGGCACATCCGTGAAGAGCGACTTGTTCCCTCGTATCAGCGTCACTAGATCTCTCCTTTTCCCTTTATCCAGATGACGCAGCCTCTCTTCTAGATGTACCAAACTCTCTGTGTTTGACAGGCGTGTACCATCGGCACGGGCCCACTTTCTTTCCTCTGCTGGCAACACTTGGCTCATCTCCATACACAGAGCCAATTTCCCTTCCTGGGACGGTGTTGCTCCCTTCACTCCCGAACTCTCTTGCTCCTCTGGGAAGTATGGCTTCAAACGATTGATATGACATACCTGTGTCTTGTTAGGGCGATTCGGCTTACTGATCTCATAACTTACAGGACCCACACGGCGAACAACCGAGTATGGACCACCAAAGCGTGATTCCGTCACTCTACCTCTCCCAGGTAGCAACATCATCACTCTGGCTCCTGCCTCGAACTCCCTCGGGACAGCCTTCTTGTCGTACCAGATCGACATCTTCTCTTGAGCTGTCTTCAGGTGATCAGCAGCCAGCTCCTTCGCCGTTTTCAACCGTTCGTGGAATCTCCGCACATACTCTTCCACTGTCACTAATGTTTTCCCCGCCGTCAACTGCTCCTTCAGCATCGATAACGGGCTCCTTACCTCGTGTCCAAACACTAGCTGGAATGGAGAGAATCCCAGAGACTCAACAATAGCATCTCGGATCGCAAACAGGGCTGGACAGACAGCCTCATCCCATTCCGCTCCCTGTTCTGCACAATACACCCTTAAGATGGTCTTCAGAGTGGAATGGAACCTCTCAATCGCTCCCTGCGATTGAGGTCTATAAGGAGACGATCGTAGTTGGGCTATTCCCCAGCTTGCCATAGCTTGCCTAAACCACTTCGACTGGAAAACGCTTCCACAGTCGGACTGGATCTTCTTGGGCACACCTACCCAAGCAAAGAACCGCTGAAGGTGTCCCATGACGCATCTCGATGTCACCTTCCGCACTGGGATCGCCTCTGGAAATCTCGTCGAAGCACACATGATAGTCAATAAGTAATTATTCCCCTTTCTGGTCTTAGGTAGTGGTCCCACGACGTCGATTATTAGGCGTTCAAACGCCTGGCCGAACGCCGGAACTGGAACCAAAGGTGCTTTCGGGATGGCAGGGACGTTCTTTCCCGCTCTCTGGCACGGGAAACACGTCTTGCAAATTCTTCTTACATCCGCGTCCATGCCCGGCCAATAAAAATGTTCCCGAAGCCTGCTTAAAGTCTTGGTCACTCCCAAGTGACCCGCGGGATCCACTGAGTGTGCAAGCTTCAGTACCGCGTTTCTGTACCGCGCCGGCATCACCACCTGACGCCTCACTCTCAGCACATCATCACCCGCTTCTTCCCTAACCGGTCTCCACTGCCTCATTAACACTCCCTTCTCCACGAAGAAGTGAGTTGGTGACTCGGGTCCGGCGAGACCTCCTTCAGCCTCCCGTACCAACTCAGGAAACTCTTCCCTTTGCAGCTCACCTAGACGGGTGCGGTCAATGCCTAGAGGACTGGTGAGAGTAACTTGGACACTCCTATCCGACCCTTCCTCACCTGTCGCTTTTCCTCTGGCCTCCTCTCGGAACAAATGATCGAGCCCCAGGTCACCCGGCATGTTCTCTTCGGCGTGACTGGATCCGCTCACATCATCTTCCCTCACGTCTCGTCCCGACGTCACCGCGCATACCGGAAATGCCACTCTCGCAATTTCCGTTTCGCCACTGCTGGCGCCCGTCCTGCTGCTCCGTTGATAGGGTTCTATACACTCCTCACCTTTAATCAAATTCGGGAGAACACATCCCCCACAGGAGTCATTCCCTAGGATCACCTGAGCTTCCATCCTGGGCAGTAGAGCACAGACCCCTACTACGAGAGTCTGACAACCATAGTCTGAATTAAGAGTCACCTTATGAAGGGGCATCCTCACTTGTCCCCCCAACGTCCTTATCAGGGCTTCCCCTGTACTGGAACGTCTGTAGTCCTTGGGGAAGAGGGATTCACTAACAAGGGTGAAGTCGGATCCAGTGTCCCTCAGCATCCTTGCTGGCACAGGATCAGCTCCTCTTATCTTCACCGTCCCCTCACACACAAAGGGGTGAATCCTCTTCTCCCTTATCACTGGCACATCACCTTCATTATCGTTGGCTTCTTCGCTTCCTATTCTCGCGAAAGCCACATTCCCACTGTGCCTTGGGCGGCTGCACTCCCTTGCGAAGTGTCCTCGTCCCCCACAGTTGTAACACCGACCACCTCTCCCGGGCGACCCTCTACTAGTCACCCTGGTAGCACCAACGGTAGAGGTTCCCTGGGTCCTCCTAGGACTCCCCGTCGTCGGTTCCCGGGCAGCGGCACTCGCTCCCGAGCTAGGTCCACCGCTCACAGCTTGGGGCTTCCTTCCCGCGTCCCTTGAGCTCTTGAACCGGGTTACCTCATCGGGCACACTACTCTTGGGAGAGCCCCCACTCGTCCTCGCTCCTCCTGAACTCCTAAAGTTCCCTCCCGACCTGGGGTAAGGCGAGTGTCTGGGCGGCCCCTCCCTCCTGAGATGCAGTGCCTCCTCCAGCATGTCGGCTCGGTCCGCTGCAGCCTTTAGGTCCTTAATACCTGCTTCTCTCACCCTTACTCGCAACTCTGGATGGAGCACTGACATAAACTTCTCCATCTATCAGTCGTTTGATATCATCCGCCGACTCCGCTTCCTCCGCCTTCAACCACCGTAGGAACTTCCGTTCCATATCCCTGGCGGTCTCGCGTAAGACTTTCCGACGCTCTTGTACACTCTCTGAACCGCTTCCGGTACATCCCGGAGTCAGCCGGAATGAGGGGAGCACCGCATTCTTAATTGCGTCGTATTAGCACACTCTTCTAGGTCCAGCATGTTGTAGGCTCCCGGCCTCACCAGTCCTAACCTGCCCCCCTTGGGGGGGGGGACCAGAGCTAGCCAATCATCTTCTGCCCAATCCTTCACAGTTTG